>VXBC01010159.1:287247-323459 GCA_013399945.1 Ploceus nigricollis
GAAGGGAATGGAACTCGGCCAGCCCCCCGCAGGATGGAAGGGTGGAGAAACACTGAGATGTCTTTTGGTTCTCCACCCCCACCAGAGGGAGAGAGAGAGTGCAGCCACCTTGAAATTTGACATCATGTGGTGGCTGTATGCTGGCAGAAGAGAAAGAGAAGGGGGGGAGGGGGAGGAAAACACCCAGCAGTGGGAGCTCCGGGCAGCCTGCTGCGAGATTTCATCTGGGAAGTCGAGGCAGAGACTTCTAACCTTTTCTTGGGCAGAGGAAACTTTCGAAATATTAATTCTCCTGGCCGGTGATTTGAGAGACAAGATAACCTGGGATCTGAGATGTTAGAAGAAGAAATCCTAGGTGGGAGGAGATGATGGAGTGGCTTTGGTTGGACTTTTTTTGTATAGACATAGACTGAACCAATTTCTCATGCAACCCATAGACTGCATTTTAGGGGGATGCAATGTCTTGAGCCAAGAGAGTGCAGGAGTGAGTGATCTGCTGCAGGGACTGCCAGTGAAGTGTGAGAGTAAACAGAAAAAAGATGAGGAGGGTGTGGTGGTGCCCTCTGTCTTCAGACAAGAAGAAGATCTCTGTTCTCGAGACCCTCGGCCCCAGGGGAGAGAAAATGGGGGGGACTGTTGTCCCAAAATGAGAAACTTGTTGTTGGCACTTGGCAAAGCATCCGTAAAGGAGCCATATGAACAGTTTCGGCCCATGCACAGTGGTGAGAGCACTGGACATGGAAAGGAGGATGTCACCATGGCAGACTTTCTCCGGGCGGTGCCATGGGTGACATGAGAACATGGGAGATGTGTGTGTTTCCTGTGGGGGTACAAGAGAGACTCCCTTGATGGACTAAGAATAGATTGAGTGGTGGTAACTCGATCAGGAAATCTAAGGTGTTTTCTCACTGTGTAAGGGTGGAAATTCGGTGAGAGGAGGAGAAATGTTTTGGAAGGTTTTCATTCTGTTTCCTGTGTGTGTTTTTTATTCTTGTGTAGCTTAATAAAGTTTTTCTCTTTACTTCTAAGTTTTGAGTCTGCTCTGCTCTTTTCCTGGTCACATCTCACAGCAGTTGTTTGGGAAAAATACATTTTCATGGGTGCACTGGCATTGCACCAGCGCCAACCCATGACAGGGACTGAGACCACAAATTTGAGAAGAGATTTTGGAGATAAATTTACAAGTGGAACAAATAATGGAAAATTGTTATGATTAAAAAAAACCCTGAAATATTTTGTAAAAATCAATGCCACAGTATGAAAGGACTCACTAGAGTGCTACTCCTTCTTTTCTGAGGAGCAGAAGAAAAAAATACCCTCAGTTTTGGTGGGACTCAGTCTTCTGAAATAGAGATAGAAGCATTGTAGGATTTTTTTCTGGGTAGAGATCAAGTCTCTATCCAGGGTTTACTTCATTTGCAGAATTCTTGCAGTGGCAGAGGAATATAAAACTGTATATGTGAAGGATAAAACTAGATGTCTGAGGAAAAGCTACATTCTGAGGAATGCAACAGATATTTTCCAAAAATAAGAAGGATCTGGGGGCAAGATACGCACTTTCTTCAAGACACAGAAAATAATTTCTCTAAGTCCTTTTCTGACAGGCTGCAAAAGGTGCATAACACAATGAGTTAACTCTGACTTTATATTATACATCAAAATATCACCTTTTCCTTATCACTGGCCTCAATTCTATTCCTTTCCTCTGCTCAGCAAAACAAATGCATATTTAATTTCAACCATGCGCTCAGATGCTTTGCTGGAGCAGTACAGACCCTTAGGTCATGGTAGGGACTGACCTTTGCAGGGGCTGCTGTGACACCCCAGTACTTGGGAAACTGGCAAATCTTACCCCACAGGCTTTTGCAGAGCTAGGAATTTGCTCAATTACCCCGTGGGAATCTCTCTGTATGTGGGGGGTCAAGCTCTTCTCTTTAATAGAAAATGGGAGCTGAAATCTGGCTCTCTGCCCATTTGGTTCCCAAGCACTCCCAGGAAGCTTTTTTGTATCCTTTTTGGGTATCCTTTGCCAGATCTTCTTCTTTTCCCTCAGCAAAGCTGTATGTCCATGAACCTCTTGGTGATACTACATCCCTGGACTTTGCAAATGCTTCCTTGCCCAATTGTCAGGAGGAGGAATGCATGCTGTAGGGGGAACGTAGACCTTTTACAGGAAACAGCAAGTGTCAGGTGTTGCAATATATATTCTCTTTAAGGCTGTATTGGTAACAGGTTACTTTTTATTAAAGAACTTAATAAAGAAAGGGTAGAGATAAGGGTCCTTAGAGGACAACCTGTTGTCACTCAAGCCTTATGTCTTCATTCTGTGACAGCAATGTGCACTGAATCAGAAATAACAGAACAACAAAAAAACCCCAGCATAAACTGGTCTTCAGCCAGTGCTTTTCTCCTAATTAATACTACAGAGTGTAGAGACATTGTAGGATTTTTTTCAGAAACACAATCTCCAAAGGCCTATGCTGGATTTCTGAAATGTTTTCATTACAGGTGTGTGTATGTAATTTATAAATTCTCCCACTTTGTCAGCAGGCGAAACTCAGGAGGATACATGTGCCCTGCCTACCCTTTTATTCACATGCACCTTGTCAAGTTCTTTCCAACACTTTTTATTCAGTGAAGATGCCACATAAATTTCTGGCTGAGGTCCTGCTTCAGGTGGGAGAGAAACTATCCCCTAAAGACATGATCTTGCTGCATTATTCAGCGCAAAGAAAAAATGCCTTTCCCTGTCCTGTGCAGCACGTAAAGCACTGGAGCTCCTGCAGTCAGCACTGTGAGAAGAACAAGGTCTTCCGGTCCTTGTTTGGCAGGTCCCATCTGTGGCCAAGTGGTGACCGTCATGCAAGAGAAGGGTCACAGCCTCTGTGACATTACATGCCTCAAACAATGGGGCAATGTCTTTTGAGCAGAGGAAGTACAACTCCCAGAGGGGAACATATACTGTGTTTCATGCCATAGAAGATGGAAGCTGTTACAGAGCTTTGGTTGTGGAGGTGCTCGTGTTTGCAGCTCTGGTTGCCCTCTGTGCCTCAGCTCCCTAGCCAAGGGAGACTTATGAATAAACAGTTAAACAATATTGTTGGGGGGAATTTTCCAGGAGTTCCATAAAACACTGTGGTCAGTTGAAAACAAAACATCTCCTGGCAGGAGATGTTCAGAACTTAGGAGGATTGAACTTGAGCTGAGCCAAAATAAATCCCAAGGGGCAACAATAAGTCAGCAACCTCCATTCCAAACAAGAGTTTCCTTCAAATTATCCACTCCTGTATTGTTAGTGCTTTAGTGTCAAGCTCCTGAGGAAAGCATTCTCTGAGACCAGAGGTCAGAAGAGATTCTACAAAAGTAGTAGACACCTCTTCACCTTTCACAGTGTTCTGGACCACACACTACTGCAAGTTACCGGCATGCCTCCAAAGGGAGGAGAGGAAACTTTGGCAACGCTGCTAGCTACAAACTTCAAACCTTTTCTGCTATTACCTTAAAAAAAAAAAAAAAAGTAGTAAATGCCCCCTCTCCAAGTTGTAGAGACTGCCCCAAGCCAGTACTTCAGGAAAACTCTCTGCTACTCCATTGCAAATTCCCTCAATATGAGGGCAAAGACTGTCTGTCCAAAAACAAGTCTGCAAAGGTACGAGTTGTGTCAGGGGGACTTCTATCTGACACTGCAGGCTACCACAGAGGTGCCATTGATGCAGGAAAGTGCAAAGAAGTTGGTTTAAGACCACAGATTGGGCCTTTTAAGGCAGCTTGTGAAACCTGGCCATTCAGTTCTCTTCAGGCTATGGGGGACCTGAGTGATCAGAGATTAATTGGGGTAGGGCAAAAAGCAGGTGAAAGAGTAACACAAAGTAACCTCCCCATCTAGTTTCAAACACAAGCATCCCAGTTTATTGAACTTCAGATAACAATTTCTGCAAATGCTGGTTTTAAGTTTCAGTCTGGACATATGCTCTGAACCTTTCTGTAGCTGATAGGAATATGCTGGAAAAATTCTAGAGGAGGGACAGGCAAAAGTGCCCTAAAGGCATTGTTTTAAACTATAAATAGCTTCTAATGCAATGCCACAACTTTTGGATGTTTGATTTCTAAGCTTTGGTACCAAAGCAATGCACTCATTCATGGGTTTTCAAACAATATGTAACAAGCATTTTCTTAGTTGCTCAGAGGTTGTGCTCCCCATCAAACCTCTGACATAACCAGAGACGTAGCTGTACATCATATGGTTTTAATGCCAGGTTTCACACCACAGATTTTTAATGTCTCCATATATTCCTTCAGTTGATCTCATGGTTTGGGTACACTGTTACACAATAATTCATTACACATGAAGAATTATGTCAAAACAGCCATCCATATGAAATTACAAAATGCTGAACAAAGAGGCTGCCAAAGATCCAAAAAAGAGGTGACATAACTACTTTGTGACAGAACAGAAAAAACACTTATGCATGCATTTCTTTTCTTATCAGATGATTAAGTGAATCTGAAATTATATTAAGTTAATGTCAAAATTTAATATTACATACAATTTAAAAAGATGTAACAAGGTCACATGCACAAAGGCAACTTGAATTGCTGGATTTACATAGCATGATTGTGTTAAAATGAAACAAAAGTAAAAAGCATAAAGTATGAAAGGAGTCCTTAGGGCTACTGCAGAAAACACTGAAGGGCTGAAACTTTGTTCATTCCATGGTACAGAAATGAGTGTGCTTGATCTCTGATATGTGTCATTTTTGGCTTCATGCAGGCTAGGAATTTCACAGAGACTTACTGTTTCAGTTTATTTAATTCCATCAATTAAAAAATTATAATAAAAAAGAAACTGACTATTTTTTATCCTGAGTGTAATGAAGATCTGGAGATGCTGAAAATGTGGCTGCAGTGCCAGAAGGGTCCTTATTTCAGCAAAAGGGACTGGTGAAGACCTGACTTTAAGGTCTTTGGGCCCAAACCTGTTGCCAATTAGAAAGAAAGTGTCTAATATTTGTCAAATGCCAACAGGTAACTTCATGGCAGGAGAGCCAAGAGAGGTGAAAAATAACAAGATAAGCTCCTGGTGAAAATGGAAAATGGCTGAAAGTCTGTGTGCACATATCAAATTAATATATTCTTTTTTTCTTCTTTGCCTCTTGCCTAAGGCCAAAATAATTCAATGGTTCAACTAAGAAGTGGATTCCTGCTATCTTACAGGGACAAAACCCACACACATCTTTATCCAGATGGTCTCACACAAAAGATAAGCCAACCAGGGACAGTTTTTGAAGACTGTGTTTCAAAATAATCAAATTAATGGATTAAAGGCCTCGAAAAAATTCAGAACTGGCAAACTTCACACAGGCACTCACGGTATATTTTCAAAGGAGGAAAAAGAAAAGGTACACATATCTTCCTTCATGAAAGCCAGCACCTTTATTGCCACCTGTAACCTCCAAGTCAACATGGGAATGAGCTACAGCCACTCTTCTACTCTCTTTGCTTTGCACTGTGCTTCTCCTGCACAATGCAAAAATGAAACAAGAAGAGAAAAGTGAAATTCAGAGATAAAAGCAAAGAGAGGCAACATACTGAAAATACATGGAAAAAAAAGACTCTGAAAGGGCGAATAGCAGGGTGTCCTGTTCCACTGGGCACTGTAACATGGCAAATGGCTCAGGATTTCTATTATCGTATTACAAGCAGATCACCTGCAAGGGCTGGATCATCTATCCTGGGCAGCCTGCTGCTTCCTGCTTTTTGGTCTTTTTTGTAAAAAACTTTTTATACTCCTCTTCAGGCTTCCTCTTTTTGCTTTTGCTGGTGTAGTTCAGTTTCTGACAGCAAGAGGAAACATGCTAGTACATGGCATCTAACCATGGTGCAAGCTAGATCTCCACCCAAAAGATTTAGAAAGTGGCTTGTTGGCAAAATACCAGCTTTCTCAAGATATAAATCACACTAATCTGCCTCATTTTCCTGCTGATGTGAATGAAGCAGCATCTATGGGGAAAGGAGAGAAGGGAGAAGGCACTATTATTTCTGAGTTCTCCAAGCCCTGAAATACTATACTAAGAAAAATTTAACCAATAAATACCAAAAAACCTAAATGAAACCAAAACATTCCAACATGGTCTCATGTATCCCCATGATTTCCAGGTGCTGATCCATTAAAAGCCCATGAAGACTATACGGTGGTATGTGACCAGCTGGGGTTGTGGGAAGTGACAGGGACAATGTGAAGCCAGCATGTCAGAGGCTCATTTAACAAGGTCTCTGTGTACAGATGGCCCAGCTATGGATCATGAGTGACACACAGTGGAGGGGTCTGTGATCAGAGAGGGGATGCAGCTGAAAAAAACAGAAAAGCATGCAAAACTAGAGAAAAACCTACACGTTGTGCAGGACCTCTCCACAGCCATGCACCCACATGGTGCTCCCGGGCTTTCATAAGGGGGCTGTAAATAAAGGAGAAGGAAACAGAAAGGGAAGAAAACCCAATGCCTTTGTCAAGGGAAATTTTTAGCTTAGAAAAAACAAGATAGTAAAACAGGCGCTCCTCTCTTTACCCGACAGTTGAACACAAGGCCAGTTGGAGGAAAAAGCTTCCCTTTCATGCTCCCCTAAGAGCACCAAGCACACAACTTCTTCCAAGTTTCAGCCAACCTTTGCTATTAACCCCTCCCTCTCCAAAGTGAGTCTCTGAAGGTCCTCCCTTGCCAGCTGTGTCCTTAGTACTCTGCTGTGCTAATTCAAGATGTTTTGTCCTTAAAAACTACACCCAGCTGTACAGAGAAAAAAGTGGAAACCAGTTTACCCCCAAACACCTCTTCATGAGGTTTCCACAGAATGTCTTCTAATAATCTGAACTGGCTTGCAGAAGATCTGACTTTCTAATTGTGTGATGGGGTTTTTCCTAGTTTTGGGAGCCAAGCTATTAAAACTACCTTGTTGCTTTCTTTTATGCTCTTTCCTTCTGTTAAAACAAACAGACGGTTTTTACTTTATTGCAGAACAGTAAGGACAAGGCAGGGTAAGTTTAACAAGTTAGTCAGAGTACAGATACATTTTCCAGGGCCAGGGCAGGTGGTTTTGTCATCTGGACGAGTGTATTATCTGCTGCTCCTATGTGCCTGGCAGGCACAGGAACCCACCCATCCTGGCTCTGACTTCTGCATTGCAACTGTCTGAAAACATCTCATACTTGCTATCTCTCCATGAATCTGCAGACATTTTTCTTCTTCTTTATGGAAAAAAATTCCACTTTTAGAATAATGGGGGGTGTGAGATCTATTCTCCCTTCTTTGATCAGTGTAAGTTGTACTTGCAGAACATCTCTTGCAGAAATCAGCAAATCATGTCATGAGCCCCAATGAAATAGAGACAGTGATTATTTGTTGCAAAACAGGGACATTTGTAGATAAAGAAGGATTAGAAATTAAACACAGATCATAGTTTTCATGAAGGCTCTTATAAAAATGGCTTTAAAAAGTTTATTAATAGGTGCTTAATAGATTGCTTTAGTGATTGGTAATCAATTTTTAAGCAGTCTAAAGGGCAATGAGTTACTTGTAGCCTTTACTTATTTCAGAGTTACTTGAAATCCTTCATGACACACATTAAACATGAAACATTTGAAATCTTGCATTAACCTATTATAAATCTTTTCCAACATAATTTCTATCCAAGTTAGAACTGAAGTTGCTCTGCAGTGCATGATGCCTTTCCTGTCTGGTGGGTGGATATTTAGAGTCCTGTAGAATAGATCCATGCTACTAGGATGACTTGCCTTTCCTGTAATCATCTTCAGAATAAAACTTTAGGTTTCAGAAACTGAAGAGTGATTTTGATGGGGCTGTCCTGATTAATAGGAATTGTGGTCGTAGTCCTGTAGCAGTTTTTCATTAAAAGTAATGGGAGTTATTACCAAACCTGCTAATGATTTCTTATAGTTTTAATTTCAAGGCATGTGACTGAGAGGAGAGATTTGGTATGAGGTAATTTTATTTTTTCTCTTCTTTAGAGTCACCTTGGGAATAATTTTTCATCTTTGCATATGTTTGTACCACTGCAACGTGATAAAATTCCCATACTAGTTCTTTGCTCAGAAAATTTATTTCTTACTAACAGGCCTCTGTGACTAGCCAAAAATTCATCCCAGGACAGTTTTATAGAAAACTGTTGCCAGCTGAAAGAATTTTGATTCATTAACCAGACTGCTGATAGGAACTGGGCTGGGAATAGTTTTGAATGAGTTGTATGAATTACTCCTCAGACTTTTCCTATGATTTGAACAGTCTCTGTGTGCATGCAGCCACACATCTTCTGCGTGTGACTACAGGAATGACCCCATACCTGCAACAGGGACAAGCTGGCACTCCTTGCCCAAGTCACAGTTAACTGATCTTTCAGTCCCACTAAAATCAGTACAATTGGTGGTCACAGATCAATGGGTCTAATAAATGGGAAGACATTTATATTACCATTTATGCATCTGTTTTTACTCCTACTGCAACATCTTTGTTAATAGCATACAGCTACAGAAAAGGAATGCTTATGCAATACAAAAGGGATAAATTCTAATACATACAAAAAAGAGAACAAAGTACTGTGAAAAAAGAGGAAAAAATGGCCAGGAAATGCAGATCTATCCTGTATCTTTCCAAAATCATGTTAACTACTCCCCAAAGTCCTGACTTTGTTTTCTCCAGCAAGATTATTTCAAGTTGTGGAATTCAGAGAGCATCAATATGCCTGATTCATATCTTCGCTGATCCAAAAGACAGTTTTATAGTTGAATCAGTCCTTGGAGGAGTAACTGCCTATTTGTTCGAAAGCATTTTAAAGGGCTTAGCAACAGAGTGAGACAGAATCTCACATGTGACACTCCACACCACCAAGTATGCAGCTTATAAGCTTAGCATGCCGTTTCTCTGACAGCACAAACTTTCTCTTGCTTTAGCATGCAAGGATAGGCAGAAAAGAGCCTCCCAGATACTTCTTTCTGTAGTGTGGGCTCATTTGGGATAAAAACCAGTATAATTTTGCAATGATCATTGCACGTGTAAAATGCCAAACCTTTTATTTCTTCCTGCTGGAACAAATCCTCAAAACATATCCTTTGACCCTCACTTAAGGGGTCTAAATTTGCTGCAAAAATCTTGGTGGTATCCAAGGGCTCTCTGTAAAGTTAGGACTTTATGGTGCTAGGTGATGCAGAAGCATTCAGAAAATAGAATAAATTTGTCCTATATTTAAGAAAACATGCAACAGATGGGGGAAACAAGAGGCCAGGGAGAGAGGAGAGAGTATGGTAGCAATATAAGCATATTTTCAGATAGACAAGTGCAGCTAATTTGTTGAGAGCTGTCATTGGAAGACCACCCTCTGGAGCTGTGTTTCTTCCTAGATTCTGTAAACTGCTTTTGCTCTTCTTACAGCACTTGGACACAAAGAAACACTGAGATTGAATATTCCTGAAGAATTGTGCTTGGGACAGCCAGAGCTACAGATGAGAGGCTTTTTCACAAGACTAAGAGTTGAGCTCAAACCAGAGAGATGTGTACCTTACATGAACATTCTGGAAGATAGAAAGATTGAGTTCATCTTCACATTCTGCACTTGCAGATGGTGTGACCCAGAAATAGAAGAAATTTTCTAATGGAAAGTAACCTGAAGGAGCTGTGGTCAAAGCAAGGAATCAACAGGGAGTAGAACTGACTGTCAGAGCATCACTGAGTCAGAAAGCACTTGGAAGATGAGGAGGATGGTCAAAGAAAAATGAAGAGATGGAGAGGTGAAGAGGGAAGAGCCCTGTTATGTGGCAATGGAGCTGAAGCAATCAACATCCCCAGCTAGTGGAAAATAAGGAATTCTCCTTTGTTTTTAAGGAAGACAGTTTGCTTCTGCAGTGGTCAAACTAAGTTTTAGCAGCCTTGAGTTACTACAGGCAGTCAGATTTTTCCAGACCACCTATAGATTTTTATAGGAGAAAGGTCATTTAATAACACCCTTTCTAGGAAGAATCCATTCCACAAGAATTTCCATTAATCCCTTGGCCATCACATTGCTGAAATATGTATTTTCCAGCTGCAGGAAGAGACTTGTCAATATGAGCAGCCCCAAGTAATGGGATAACTTTTTACAGCACATCACACATGACTATGGTGCTTTGTGTAGTTTCTTCAGGAGCACATGTTTTGATTCACTTTAAGATAATTTAGAAGACAGACTAGATGATTAATCTGTCTGTTCTAGATGCAGAGCTAAAGTATGCAATGTCAATGGATTTCCATATTCCCATTTCACTACAGAAAGATGACAGCTGTGGATGAAGAGATATTCCTGTGCCCACACACAAAGTTTGATCTGTTTCTCCCAAGGTCCACTTCATCCTGTGGGCTAGCATCAATACAGATGTTCTGTAAAGTGCTTGATGCCCTCTGGCATGCAAGGACTTCTTGGTGGAAGATGGTGACATTTTCTACTTGCTGCATCAATGTTTCTTTTTTCCTCTCAGTTGCCTCAGGACAGATGCCTGCCTGCTTTTCCCTCTCTCAGGTCTGCTGGTAGCTCAGATTTCAGTTGGGTTCACATGCATTTCCTGGCTGCTGGTGTTTGCGTTGTGTCAGCATATGAGTTAAAAGCTGTTTCCATCCCATAGTAGTTGATGAATGCTAATCTAAACAAACAAATTCTTTCTACTGGTTTTGCTGTTTTCCTCACCTGTAGTGGCATTCTAGCACCAATTTCAGAACACAGGGCAGTGCCAAATCTTATGGAAAAAGACACCTTTGAAATCATGTTGTTTTAAACAACTATATGAAAGAGACATTTTCCTGGGTGAAATCTGTGTGCACTGGATTGGAATATCCAAAGCAGTAGTTCTCAAACTACTTTGTAGTGACACCACTGCCTGGATTAGAGAGAAAACTCTCCATTTATGCAGGCTGTACTTTCAGTTTCCATTTCCTCTTTATGGGTCCCACACTTCCTTTTTCCAAAAAATTTCTCCCTTCCTGCTGTTAACACCTCTCCATACTGTGAATGTTGTCATGACATCCCTTTCCTAGGCTCATCATTCAGCTAAATTCTCTCCTTACCACAACAACTGCGAGTGCTCATTCACAAAATAATAGGAAATGCAGTCAGCACTCCTGACGTGTCTGTGCTAATGTATGATGGATCATTTCTGGAAAGACCTCCAGCCGCCTGTCCTCATTCAACTGCATTATTTCTGTTTAGTCTGTCAGAGTTTGCTGTCTTGTACTTCAGAGTTTGTTGAAGGCAAGTCATTACAGAGCAGCTCTGGTCCCTCAGCTCTTCTGCTGCAGCTGGAAATGGGAGAGGCACATTCTGGGATTTGCAAGGGCTGGTGATGTACTCGAATTAGCCTTCTAACTCCCAAAAATAATTCTTGGAGGCCAGAAATTCTAGGTATTTTCTAAAGATGGCCCATCTTTATGCCTGAAGCTGTGAGCATTCTTCAGCTGATTAAGATCATCCTTTTGGCCAATAAAGCATATGCAAAAGTATCCTTCAGCCAGTCTCCTATACCTGCCCAAAGCTTTCCTCTCTCCACACCACCCCATGACCTCTGTTTACAATAAACATCACAACACAGTGAGGATTTTCGCACAAGGGAGTGAGTCGCCCCTCGGCAGATGTACAAACTTTGGAAATGCCTTCTGAGAACAGCTCACCACATGATAAAACTGAGGTGAAGAAGGAACTTATATGCCAAACACTGCACCTGTATTTCTGGTTGTCCTTCTTTTCAGTTTACTTTTGGATGCCAATTTATTTGTTGAAAAATAAATACCTTACAGAAAATCACTGTATACCAGTGCAAAATTTATTGTAGGTAGCTATCTGACTATGTAGCAGATAAAAACAGTGAATATCAAACTAAATGGTAAATAGTGTTATCCTCAGGTATTTTTTAGATTTCTAGAAGAACAGTGGGTAGACAAACATTTTTGAAAAACGGAAAAGTAAATACATTTCTGTAGTCAGGTTCTATGAACACAAGGTTTTAAATGTCTACAATATATAAAAACAACTACAGGAAAAGCAGGTTGTTCCACTCTAAAACCTACCTTTGATAATATTGACAGTGTCTCTGTCTCTTGCCAAGGGTGCCACCGTTTTACTGGGTCTCCAAACGCATGCTTGCTTTCCCAAAGAGGATAATGTACCAGGGAACAGGCATTATCCCCCCTGGATATTGAGCATTACCTGATTTCAGAGCTCCAGCTTTTTGACAGTCACTCCTGACTGAAAATTCTCCAAAATATGTCTGCTATGAATGGCCCACAATTTGTAGCGGCAGTTTTGTAGGAGATTTTGAAGTAGGGTGGAAATGTTTCTCTGAAACACATTTGCACTTTTGGTTTAAGATTCTCACTGGTTGTGGCAAGGTTAGTACTAATTCTATCTAAAATATTGTGAAAAGGTTTTCTTTGGAAATCTCAGCCATTGCATTAGTATTATTTCAAATTACAAACTTCATCTCCACCTTTAAAAAAACCCCAAAATATTATGAGGATAATGATTAGGACAGTAGGAAATCCAGGATCCAGGCCAACACTCACCCAACTACTATGAGTGATCCACAGCCATGCTTGTGCCTCCCACAGCCTGATCACTTGCTGTCACAGAGACAGCTCAGAGTCTTAATACCAGTCCTTGGTACAGGGAAACTTTGCCCTTGTCCTGAATATTGGTATGGTCTTTGGCCTTTGTTTTTATTTTCATGAGTTTTCAGAGATTATGTCAAAGAAGGTATAACTCCTACTTAAAAAAGTGTAGAAGGCAGTGCCTAGGTTTTGATCTTGGTCTTAGAAACACCTGGATTTGATTTTCTGATTGCAATAGGATCATCTGGCATTTCCAGAGAAACGAGACAAGACCATGACTGTTTGGGAGATAGTAACACCACTTCCTGTATTTCATCTCATGAGGTTCTGTAAACAGCCTAAAAAATCTATTTTAGTAGGAATTTAAATCTGTGACAATTGATTTTTCCAGGGTATGCTATCTGCAAAAGTGTGCAAACAAGTTAATGATCTTATTGCAGAAGTAGTTCCCACCTGTGCACTGAACATTGCAGCAAATTTGATGGAGAATTAATGAAAAAGGAATACTATTTTTCTTCTTAAAAAGGGCCATAAGCCTGCCTGAAGGGCATTTGTTTGACCTAACAGACAAATGTGCTTATAAAGTAGAAATGAATGGTTGGTGTTGTGCATTCCAGTTAAACCCCTGGTGTGGTGCCTTCTTTTCTGCTTCCAGGGAGATGTCCAAGGGCTGAGTGGGTACTGACATCCTGAGCATCCTGAACATCCCATACAGACGCTTGGTGCTGCGCAATATGGGAAGCTCTGTGCTGCTTTCAGCCCCTGGAGCTATTGGTGAAACTCCTGCTTCCCTCCACGGCAGGGATATTCCCACCCAAAAGTCCCTGAAGTCAGCAAGACTTTCACTGCATCACCTTTAGTGTCCTGGGAGAAGATAGCAGACCTCTGAACTCAATGATCTTGCAAAACAAATTAAATGAGAAGGCTTTCATGTGCCATGAGACCATTCATAATTTAGTTATGCTAGAAGGAAATCCCTTCCAATAGCATTGGTCTTGTCTGTCTTGGATGCTCCATTCACATTCAGTTATGTTTGCACTTGCAGGGGAAAATCCCTTCTGCCTTTTGGTCTGTCTCTACAGAGACATAAGCACTCTGTCATGAGGCTTATTTTGAGCAACTGTACTACCTTCCTTCTGAAGTTAATTGTTATGACAAAATTCAGCAAGAGACTGTCAGGTTGACTGTTTCAGCAAAACATAGCTGTGGCCATGGCCTTGGCTCTGGTGTGGGAAGCAAGGAGCACATTTCCAGCCATCACAAAGGGGAGGAAAGAAATAAGTTCAACTGAACTAAACACAACAGGAAACTGGGGCTGGCAGCTGGATGGCTTGGCCTCCATCCTGCAAAGAGTGTGGTGCAAATCAGTCCCAGTGAGCTTGCAGCTGGCACGCAGAGGGTCAGTTTGATATGGTCACCAGAGCCCTTTTTTTCCCATTTCATCTTAGGATTTATGAATGAAAATTCTTGGTTGGCCCTGAGGAATCACCATGCCTGAAAGGACCATAACCCCAGGGGAGAAAACCAGGGAAAATTCAGGTCATGTTTTTTCACAGAGTGTTGTGGATTCATGCTCCCATCCAGCAGCCATCTCACCCGCTAGTGATGCTGTAGGCTCCAGCCAAGATCCTCCATAATGGATCTCTTGTTAACTATGTCTGCTCTAACAAATGCTGCTCTGTGTTTTAGTCATATTTTGGAGCTGAATGTCTCTGCTCCCTGTTTTTCAGGCAAAGACCATTCCTTTATTTCTCTCCTCCCAAGCACCACTGGTTCCCCTTCAACACCACTCCACAGGCCTACATGGTCCCATTGATTTTCCATAACCTTCCTCAGCAGCTGTATGGGTCTGGGTTTGTTTAAATGATAAACCTGCTGACTAACTCAACCCTTCCAGGTTTTCAGGAAACACAGCCATTTCCTGATGGACTCTACTTCAGCATCCTACTTTTCAGCAGCTCCTTTGATGGCTTCCTCATTTCCAGGCCTGCAGAAAATCAAACCTAGCAGCCCATTAGTTTTCTGTCTGTGGTTCAGCAAAGTTTAATCACAAGGAGTTTTTCACATTTACATTTAATCCATTAATTTTATTTTTTTCTACAATTTTCCTTCTGGTTTATAATCCCTGAACATATATTTTGCTTTCTTCCTTCATTACTACTTCTTGGTGTCCAACTGTGTTCTTATGTAATTCTCTCTTTCATGTCCAAACTCTCCTCCAAGAATGAGGTAAAAAGATTACCAACCAGCTCACGCCCGAGTTGACAGTGAGTCAGCTGGGTGACAGAGCTGTTTAACAGAGGGACTGGAGTCCTGATGTAGAAATGGCCTCATTTGCTGTTGGAAATGTTTTCCCATGAACACATTCATTTATTGCTCTGTGTTCGGCAAAAACATATTACAAGGAGGTATTTCCCGTACTGTAGAACTCATGGTGGAAAGGGAGCAGAGGGCATAAACCTAATACCCCTTACTGAAATGGAAAACTTAAATACTGAGGGCTAATTGCCTAGCTGTATATAACATGTGGCAGAGCCAGGCGTAATTTCTGTGTTCGGATTCTTGGCACAATATTTTATTCATCTGGCTGTATTTCCTCTTTCTTTTGATTATTCCTTGCATTTGTTGACTTTGTCCTGGGTCTCTGGATTAGAGGCAGACCAGAAGGGAAGGCATGGGGTGGCACAGTGTCTGGACTGCTGCATCGTATCATGTGGTAGCCTTGTGCTTCGGCACTGAGCCCCAGGAGAGGAGCAAGCACTGGGACTAGAGTCACAGCCCTCCTCAGCTCCACTGCTGACTGTGGGGGCAAATCCAGCTGCGAATGGGCTGGGCATGATTAGGGAAGAAGGAGGAGGGAGAGGAGGCAGAAGCCCACCCAGACTGGCGGTGGGATTGCAAAGGCTCAGGAGCTTTATTGATGGACAATTCTTTGATGAATGACTGGGTCTGCTTTGTTTTCCACTGTATGTTTGACTTGCAGACAGTGTTAACTAATGAAATTATGGGGTTTCTTACTAAAATCACATGCATGTCACTGCTAGTTCATAGCAAACAACATGGCTTCATTGTAAATTTATACACTGTGTAATTTTTTTTTTCACTCTTAATGGAAAACACACTGTTTTGTTTGGACCATCTCCAGGCGTTTCAGTTATGGAGTTACTCACTGAAGGTGAAGCGTGTGGGAGGTTGCTTTAAGCAACATTACTAGTAAAGTCACTTACTCTGAATACTGGCTGCTCTTTTACTTTATTTGGATGAAGAGCAATATTTTCAAAAGTGTCTGAGCTACTTAGGAGTCCATGGCTTGCACCAGAAAAATTTCACTGGCACATGTTGGACTGGATGTGATGTTTTTCCTTCAATGCTTGTACCTTCAGATAGAAATACAAGACACTGGAACAAAGGTGCCTTTTACTAGTGCAGTTTCTTTTAGTTCCTGAACCAGATTAACCTGGACTGGCACAAGCAATAGGAGACTAATGTGATACCTTGACACAAGCTGAGTTGTGTCTCTTCTATCAAACTCAGTAAAATGAATGCAGCCAACTTTGTGCATATTTAAGGCACTTGTGAAGAAAACGGTTTTTGAATTTTTAAGGGCCAAATTACGCTAATAAAACTTGATACTTCTTCAGCTATGCAAATGCTTGTTGGAAATGCTAGCCTTGCAAGTAAAAGAACAGAACACAGACGTTAAGGAAAAAACCCAACAATGCTATAAAGACTTCCTTTTATACCACTCATTAGAATATGAGTAGAAAAATCAAGAACTTGAATTTTGCATAGATGACTTAGATGTTTTTTCTTTCACCACTGTCTGGTGCTCACTAATGAATAAAATGTCTACCTTGGCTGTTACTGTGCTGCAAGAAACTTTTAAAATGCTATTGAAATGCTAGACAGAAAAAAAATCCCAGGATACTCACATCCTGCTGGCAGTACCTGCTGTGGGACGGATTCTGCTGCTGCAGTGCAGCCTTTGGGCCAGACAATGCAAGCCAGAGTTGTCCACTGTTCAGTACTCACTGGAGAGGCAGAGGGGCCAGCAGGCTGCCATTTTTAACACTCCTGGAAGAAGCCTCTCATATTTTCAAAGCCATATATGTTAGTTTGTAGGAGCTTGCCTTGGAGGGGACAGGCCAGATATTGGCCACACAGCCACACCACAGACAAGCAACAGTGGCCCTCAAGAAATAAGAAGCCACAACTGATGACATCCAGGCAGCTTATGGTGAGGAGCAAAGGACTCACAAAGGACTCTGGGACCAGTTGGGNCATCCTTTCCTTGTTGCCTGTGCCACATGACCACACCATTGTCGAGCTCCCAGAACCAGAGAGTTTCCCCTCACACCCTGCAGATCCCTCGGGGGTGTTGTTGCCGGCTCATCTCCAGCTGATCCGCTGCCAGCTGGGTCAGAGAGATCAGTGGTGGTCAGAGGTGCACCTCAACATTATTTGACCTGTCCTTTTTGGCTGAGTTACAGCCAATGAGCATGATTTAAGGACAGTGCAGAGGATCCCAATCCGAGTTCACTGCAGAGCACTCTGATACCTCCTCCTTCTCAAGCCTCATCCCAGACAAAATTTATATCCTTGCTCTCTGGGCCAGGTCTTGAATCCTTACAATCCATTTTATGAGTTCATTATAACCATATAGTCCTTCAATCCCAATTTAGTGGTGTTCTGCTGTATGTCCACAGAGATTCCACCTCTTTGTAAAGTGCTAGAGGCAGACAAGAGGATAGTCCAGCTTGTCTCCATTTCATGTAACTCCTTCCAAACATTTTTTGCTATGTCCCTCTTGCAACATGGCCCTGTGGCTCGCTTGTGGCTGCCTCTCCTGGCTGGGCTGCTCTGGGACAGCTGCCCACCTGGGCTGACTTCACACCTCAGAGAGACAAGTGACCCCCCCTCCACAGCCTGTTTGGTCCCTGCTGCCCTCTACACCATGCAGCCATGGCAGCAGGGTGAACAAAATCTCCCTGACTGCTCCCCCTTCCCTACCCACTCACAGGGTACAGGTCAGGTTCAGAAGCTGGCAGCAGTGTTCAAGCACAGTAATCTTCCTACAGCAGCTAGGTTAGACATGGTTTGTTTGGAAAAGGAAGTTGTCATCCATGGATCGCTATTAAAAAAAAAAAAAAAAGTAGTTTCTCCCTTTAGTCTTGTTATTTATGCTTTCCCAGGATTTTGGAACTCTTACTTAGATTCAGGTTATGTTCTTGCCTACATAAAAAAAAAAAGTAATGCTGCCCACTGTTTTCCAGTTTTCTGCACAGAAGTAAAAAATAGAAATAAAAAATACACCCTTCAAGTTTTTCCTGAAAGTTTTCCAATCCTGCAAGTTTTATGAAGTTTGGCTAAACAAAATCATTGCCTGTGTCACGACTGTGTTTCATGTGTGCCCTTAGAATATGTTATTAAACACGTCTGGTGTTCTCAGACCAAAGGAGACATCAAAACACAGACTGTGTATGTGTCCAGCATATGTCAAGTAAAGAGGTCTGACAGTCAAGGTCTCACAGGTCCCACTCTCCTGTGCAGTCTTTCTCTGGTAGATCAGGTGTGGATGCCTTGTGCTTTTAAGCATGTGGACTGAAAATCAGGTTTTCCACTTTATAGAAAATATGCAGGCTTTTTCAGGAGCACAAATAGGAGTGTGCATATATCTAAACAGCAGGAAAAAGGACAGATGATCTGAACACCAAACAACAGCTCACCTCTAAGCATGTTCATGCAAAGATGTAGGAATGATGTTTCAAAAATAAAAGAAAGGTCAGTCACCTTTTTCAAGCCCTTAACCCAGTCCAGCTCAGGAAAGTCTGTTTTCCTGATGAGTCTCTTTAAGAAACACCATATGGGCAGCCAGCTTACCTGAAGAACATTGCATTAGCTGTAGAGACATATATATGATACTGACATTTTCCCTGACACAAGAATTTCTAAACAAAATAATTGTCACTTGTTAGCATATATTTGTGGCTCAAAATCAGACCTCACTGTGATCAGACAGGAGAGGGGTCTGGAAAGCAGTAGCAGCTGGACTAGCTCAAATCAGGCGCATTTTTGAGTAACTCCCTTGAACTAAGGAGTGTTTACATATTTTGAAAAGCAGGATTGAAAAGCAAAGAGACACTTGAAGACAAGAAGAATGTACAAACTTAAAAATCTGTGGCAGAATAAGCAGCAAAATATCCAGATATCATGAACTCTGGAAAAACAGAGAAATAGAGAACCCCCAACCTATATCTGTGATCCTTGAAGCATCCTTCAATCTTTTGAGTGGTAAAACACCATTTATATAAAAACAGCTTAATTTTGTGCTCAGTGTGGGTGGTAAATGAGAAGGCTTCTCCTTGTTTCAATTGACCTTTTGATCTCTTAATAAATTAGATACACCTAAAACAACAAAATTTTTCATCAGAAACAAAAAAAGTAATGCCATGGAAGGAGCAGTACTTTTTCCTCTTGAACAAAAGCCACAACCAAGAATTCTTTCCTGAACTTGCCAGAAAGCCTTTGAAAGGGTTATAAACCAAATTCTGCACAGAAGGTAGGGGAGTCTCTTCTGCATTGTCTCTTCATTCTCACAATTTTTCACTTCCTTTTTCTCTATATATTGTATTTATTAATTTCCCATTGAATCATAGAATGGTTTTGGTTATGAAAGATCTTTAAGACCATTGACTATAACCATTAACCTATCACTGTCAGGCCCAGCAGCAATCCATGCTCCTAAGTGCCACATCTACACATCTTTTAAATATCTCCAGGGATAGTGACACCCTTCAGACATCATAGATAAAGATATTAAACCAAACTGTCTCCAAAACTGGGCCCTGGGGAACACCACTTGTGATAGGCTGCCTACTGACTTTAACTCCGTTTCCACCTTGTCCTCCAGGGAATCACAAAGGAACTGTGATTGTAGTGTAAAACACCTGGCTGTCACCTTGAAGCTTGCCACAAAGATGGTTTAGGCTTCGGAGGAGGCACAGAGAAAGGCAACAAAAATGAGGAACTGGAAGGACTCTGAGGGGTGACAAGAATGTTCAGCAAGAGGTTGGGCATGCAAGGACTAGAGGAGGGAGTAGCAGATCTGTAACCATGTGTAGTCTAAGCAGTTAAGGAGAGAAGGGCTTTGATTAACAAGCAAGAGGATGACTTGCATTTGCTCCTGCTGGGTCCAGCTCATGAGAAGCAGTGCTGCCCACCCAGACACACCTATTCTGAAAGGGCACAAAAAGGCACAAAGCAGGAAGGGAGTGTTGGCCCAGGCGATGCAGGGAAGTGCACTGCAGGCTCTGGGCACTGTGATCTCAAATGTGGTGGCTCTCTGCTCTCAGAGCTCCAGCTCTGTGCATCTCCTACTGCGTGCTGAGGCTGCGAGCTGTGGCGCTGCACGTGTTGTGTATTTAATGTTAACAGATCGCCATATAAACAGTCTGGCTTTCCCAGCAAATGGTGATCCAGGGCTTAAGCAGAAAATCCCAGAGGTATTGCAGTGCATTTTCATGAGACGTGATTTATTTTGCAATTGTATGTTTTGGCTTTCTGCTCATTATGTCCAGTAATCAAGCTCTATGGAGCTGCTTTCCATTATACACGCCATGCCATGGAAAGCCCAGCACCAAGGCATTAGTCATGAATCACCAGGATCCGGGGAGATGAAAAAACTTGAACTCTTCTCATTTTTTATTTTTGTACTTAATAATGCTTAGAGTGATTAGGAACACCAACTTCTTTTTCTGTCATTTTGCTGAAGCAGACACTTGGCTTCCATCAGTGTGTAAGTGATTGGCTTCTCTAACAAAAGGCAGGGGGCTAATGAACCCTTTACATAAGTCCTCTTTTATTCAGAATGTGAAATAGGATTTAGCAGAAAAATAGAGTCATAAAGACCTATATTCAAACAGCAACGAAAGAATAATTTTATTTCACTTCTGCCCTCTTCCTATAGCTGTGCAGATCTATGTGTGGACACATCCATTTCTATACCTAAGCCAACCAGATTTGGTTTAGTTAACCTTCTATGGTTAAATCCAAACTGGGGACACATTGTAGGAGAAACATGTCCATGCACAAAAAAAAGGAAAAGAAGGTGAAGAGCAAAAGGAAAAGGAAGAAAGCAGAGGGAGGAAGGAAGGAATAGGAAGAGGAAAAAGAAGCAGTAAGTTTGTTTTCTCTGGTGCAGGAAGTGTTTTCTCTATAGCAACAAGATGAGCTCTGAGGTTAAATGGTGCAAATGTGGACTTCAAAGAAGCCCACCCCAAAGGTGGGCATGTAAGAATCACAAACAGAGTGGATGAAGTGATTTACTGGAAATAACCTGTCCCTTTGCTGCCCCTGTGTTTTAGCCCTATGCTATCTCCTGGAAGAGACAAGCCTGTGCCTCGATACAGTTTTTGATTAATTCCCCTCCGCATTCAAAAATACCAGCTCTCCCGAAAAAGGGTATTTCTTTCACGCTCCATATTACACATGCCAAATACTTTATTGTACTAGATACAACCTCTAAACATTTACAGTAAGTGCACTTAGTAACAAAATTGTTTGCCAAAGCTCATTGGCTCTCTCAATACTTTTGAATTACAAACACGGCTTTATTTAAACAGGAAAAATTAACAGATTCCTGAGTCTCCCACATACACTTCTGGTTATCAGAATTTTATCACAGGCAGAAGGGAACATTTCATGGAGGCTCTTGTTAAAATGCTGGCAGCTCAGTGTGTTGGATTTCCATGTACCGCAGAAGACAGCAGCATAGTTTAACATCCTTATGCTCTGTGTTTTTCTTGTGGCTTTTTTAGTTTGTTTTGTGAGGTTTTTGTTGTAATTGTTTTGTTTTGATTTGGGTGTTTTGTTTGTTTTCTTTAAATATCAACCTCTTTTTTGTCTTCTTTATAGATTCAGAAAAGAGGAGCTGGGTGAATAGCTTCTTAGGAAATGCTCTAAGAGAGGAAAATGGAAGGAAAGATCCTTGTCTTAAGATAATTTTCTTAAGGAGCTGTAGCTGGACAGGTGTGGATGTCAGTAAAGCTCACTTTCTATTGGAAGTGGCCTTTCCAATCAAATGGAAAAGCCAAGCAATTTGTCCGAACAAATGAGATTGCAGTTGCAAATCCCCTCCTTACAGACATCAGTGTATAGCACAGACTGATGCCTCACAGCAAGAACTGGTTTGAAAGGACACGACAGGTACACTTGCAATAACTGGAAAGCCCTTAACAGGACCAGAAAAAGGAAAAGCCTGTATTTACCTCTGCAGTGAGTGGAAAAAACTAGCCAGTTTGCTAAGACTGACCTCTGCCAGCTACATCAGTCTTGCAGTCAGAAGAGACCAAGAACAATGACAGGGACACCAGGGATGGGGTCATGCCTCTGCACGGGGTGGGGACAATGCCCTAGAGAAATGCCTTTGCCCACTCTGCTCTGCATCACCTTGATTCACACATACTGAAAGACAGACCTGGGGTGTTTGCATCAAAGCCTCTCCATTTGGTGGTGTTCTTTTTAATCCCACCTGGTAAAATCAATCTGCATGGTAGATTTTTATTTCTTTCACAGAAAAATCTGCATGTTTTTTGTCTGTGGATACCCCCTGCAGACAGATCTAGCTGCAGCAGTGTCACAGACAGAAACCCTAGATGGCTTTACAGTAGTTAAGTATGGTATCTGGTAGCATACTTCTGGAGCAACACAAAGGTCAGAAAATCTACAAAACCTGCTTCAGAAGCAGAGCCTCTTCACTTTCCCATGACACACTGCTCCTGGGACCCAGACTAGCCATGGTTAAACCTCTGCCCACCACACTAGTACAGACCAAAAGGTAGTCCATGGAGTGACCTGAAAAGTTTAGTTTCAGTGCAATCCCATACCGGGACAAATTTATGTTGATATTCAGAAGTTACTTAGCAGAGGAAGGAGAACTAAAACACTGGACATAAGACATGTCCTTTCCTCTTTGACATCCAAGTTACCCAGGCTTAGTTTGCCCCATGAAGATAGCAGGCCTGCCCTTTCCCTTTCACCAAGTGGCCTACTCTGAGCCTTTGTTGCCTGATTGTTTAAATACTGCTATAGCTGTGACTATTTGGCAAAGGCAGAGTTAAAAAAAACAATGTGGCAACTCTTTACAAAAACTCCATTGCTGGCGCACTATGGACAGAGAGGTATGCTTAATTTTAGGAATCACTGAAAAAGCCTTTTTTTGGTCTGCTCTCTCTTCTATCTGTCCAGCTTTTAGTATCTCACTAAGAAGCCAGCCTGAAGCTGCCAAGGGAACCCAGAAAACTCAGAACAAAAAAAGGTGCTGACAAGGAAATCAATGTGTCAAACATACATAGAATATATTTTCAATTTTTTACAAAAAAGTTGTGCTTTTTCTGACCAATGGGTTACCTAGTTTCTGTATATATCACAGCAACAGGGAATTAAAATTCAAAGGCCATATTTTTAATTAGTTTTCAGATTTATACTGTCACTGGAAATACATGAAGTAGAAAAACACATTTTTCTTGATCTTCAATTGATATTCCTTTTAATACACAACTTCCCACCACTACAGTTGCTGACACAAACACCATTAGATTTGAACTTCAAGAGGATTTACTTGGACCAGAGGCAATCAGCAACAAAAGAATTTTAATGACTGTGGGAGGATCGTTGGTATTTTAAGAAGTCTTCTAAAACCTTTTGAAGAATTTGAGATAAATAAAAATAAGTGGGGCAATCTTTTTCTCTAAGTACTTTGCACCATGTTTTCACATAGCAGAAGTGAATTCTACAACTGCACAACGAGGCTGGAAAATCTGAATAGAAGAGCAAAACTTAAAAAAATCCTGAGATGACAACAAATGGCTGGGAATGATTCTAAGGAACACAGCAAATGAATCCTTCTATTCTAGGCTCTGGTTTTTATTCTCTTTGCTCACTGGAGCTTTAATTTCATTAGCTTGCAAAGAACTACTCAATTCACAGATCAGATTTCTTAAGGGTATGGGAACAACATGTCAACAACACAAAGCACTAATCAAATTGTTATATAGCAGCCATATGCTCAGTGAGTTCCTCTAGCAGAATTGCATAAGCAATGTTCCTCCTGTTGCATTTGATCTGAAACATTGCACTTCACCTTTTAGAAGAAAAGCCACCTGTTCTCAGACATGATCCTGGATTAATATACTTGACAACTGAAATTTAACTGCTGCGAAGAGTTCAAAAGGTTCACCTTCTTGAATTGTTGAGTGCCTCCTTGGGTTGAACTATTGTACCTGGACAGCAAATGCCCTCTGTCACAATCACCACGACGACAGAAAACCTCCTTGGGCATCTGTCTTCACAAGAGGCCTTTGGACCCACCCATGTTCAAACAACCACACCACTCCTGTTTTCAAGTTATTCATCCATGGCTTCTCAAAACCCACCAGACTTCCAGCAGGTTAAACTAGAGTGAATGATTTGCTGCTATTTTGTAACACCATCCTCCCACCCTATGCAGATGAGATTCAATAAAAGCATGCAAATAGCAGTGAAAAGAATACTTGGAAAGGGCAACCGCCCCAGACCAAAATCCCCAAAATCCTATAATAAAGTGTCTATGATCTACTTTTGTGGAGATGTTAGGGACAGGAAAAAGTGCTCTTGCTGGATCCAAGGAAGAAAGCACTCTTGGGAAAAAGAAATTATTTTTCAGTCAGATGTCCCCTGTCTTTGGAGGCAGTCTTACCCTCTCCTTTCTTCTGCTTACCTGCACTAGTTCAAGTATCAAGCAGGCACTAAGGAAAAAATATGAGTGGATTAGCAAGCAGATGCTTTTAAATGAAAAAGTTCATACAGCCTGTTCTTGTGTTTCTCAGTACAGTTCTGTGAATAAAACCAAATCAACCTGTACATTCACTTGCTCTCAAATACAGTCAGAAAAAAGACTGGTTTTGTTCAAAGCAAGTGGATATATTCAAAACCTTGGTCAAATGGCAAACAATATAATATGTATTCTCTCTGCCTACTCCACCTTCCACAGTGTCCATACAAAATGAGCTTGACAGTTCAGGTGGATTTCAGTTTTACTGAAAGCAGTGTCATAACTCTCACTTCACTCAGTGGAGGCAGGATTTGTTCACTTGTTTCTCTTCCCTCTCTCAGCAAGGAACTGCCTATTCCAAGCAATTTTTTGCTTGGAAGCATAAAATCCAAGCATAGCCTCAAAACAAGAGATGCTAGAAATACTGGATTTTGCTGAGCCGACCCTCTACCCTCCATTTTTTCCCTGTCCAAATGGGAGAATATAATCCGTTAAGTTACATTCCAGCATGGTACAATGAAAGATATATATCTCTGGGTTTTTTGTTTTGTTTTGTGGGGTTATTTTTTTTGTGAGTGTGGGGTTTTTTTTCTTGGGTTTTTTTTTTTGTTTGTTTTTTTCCCCTTTTTTTGTTTTGTTTGTCTTTTTCTTTTTGTCATAGAGACAAATTACAATGATGAGAACAGTGCCAGGAATTTACTGTTGATATATTTTACATTGTTAGGAGAACACACAGTTTCCTGGAAAGAGGTCCCAAGTTTTTTATCAGCAGGATCCCACCTTTGCTCACACTTACTCCTCTTTAATGAGTTTTGTTTACTGTCAGTGATTCTTGGTAACTGATATTCACATGAGTTACATTTCTCTTCAAAGCAGTCTCATATGAAAAAAAAAACACCTGTTAGCTTAGGTATTTATAACAGTATACATGTGTGGCTATTATCTGTAATATGGTCCAGTCATTTGCAATGGATGACTATCTTGTAAAGTGTTGACTTTACAAAATAAAACTGTGCCTTGGTTCTTAGTAGCCCACTGCTTTTGAAATGAAGGAGGCATCATTTGAATGGTACCCTACAAATACTTCTCAGTGCAAAAATGCAGAAGGCGTTTTGTTTTCAATTACAAGAAACGTTCCATAAAAACATACCTTTTCTTTTTTGCCATTAAAAATGTGTATGCTTTTTGCCATGAACAAGAAAAGCATTCCAAGAATATGCCATAAATACAATTTTTGCAATCTATCAACCTGACTGTAGCCCTTTAAGAGCCTTAGGGATGTGTCCTACTTTAAGAACTTATCCATAAAAAACTTGGTACCTCTCACACGTTACAAATTTCATACTGCATTTCAAAGAAAAACCTTATATACATTGTGACTAAAGTACTGTTTATTTCATAATCTAAACAAACACTGGAATACAGTCTATGTTTTTCTACTTTCTGGCAGACTTTACAAAGAGCTTTTTCTTTTCAGAATTAAAACAATCTGCATACACACAGAACATGCATTCTCTAACACCAGTAATGAAGGTAAGAAGAGTCAGTTTCCCTCATCTTCCTGTTGCCTGTGTTAGAAAAAAATACTTTTCTTTTTACTGTAGTTATGACAGTGTGGCTAAGGATACAAAGACTAGAGCACAGTTTTACTCCCTGCACAGAAAATGTTCATCACAAGCATGCTGATGGTGATACATATTACATGTCTATTAAATGATAGGCATATTTTTATCCCCTTTACTCCCTTTTTAAAAATACTAAGTGGCTACATGTAAATGCAGTGAAGCAGGTATAAGCTTAATTAATCAGAGTTGATTCAGACTGGCACCAAGATGCAGCAAAGTCCAACAAAGTCTCAGCAAGGCTTTCCATGGGCTATTGATGGCCTCTTCTGCAAAGCAATTATGTTCTACTTTTTCAAAGTAGAAATCAAAGGCTTTGCAGCATGGCCAATCCTGTGGACAGGGCAGTCTGCGTTGGTACGTCAGGCCCCCTGGAAAAGATGCACTTGTAGTCCATTAGTGTTTGAGAAAACGTGAGTGGGTTACCTTCGCCGGGGCCACACACCTGCCCCGCCCGCAGCGTCACCTGCTGCGCTCTGTCGGTCACACGGCTGGCTGTGGTTTCACACCACAGAGTGGTCGTTGCTGTGGACCCCAGCCAAGATGGTGTGGTTGAGGGAGGAGGCCGACCGATCCGAGCCTTCGGTGGGGCCGTTGGTGCTCTCACTGCGCTGGCAGCACAGGATCTGCTTGAACGTCGCACTCATCTCCTTGTCCCGGTAGGAGTATATGATGGGGTTCATGGCAGAGTTGAACTCTGCCAGGAGCAGGAAGAATTTTTCATAGGCCAGGACATTGCACTGGGGACAACAAACATCGAGGAGCAGCAAGACTAATCCTGGGGTCCAGCAGATTATGAAAGCACCTAGAAAGAGAAAGAATGGACAAAACACAAAGTCTACAAATATACTAATGCACCATTACTTGTCAAAACACCATGAGAACCATTCAGACAGAAGCAGCAATAGTTAATTTCCTCTTTCAGGAGCATTGCTCCCTCACTCTCTTTTCACTGACCCGATGAGAAGGATGCCTTTCAAAGATCTGTAAATGGTTATGAGCAGCACATCAAAAGAGCAAGACACACCCCCAAGCCCCAGCCCCCCACCATCTGAAACTCTGCTTGGCAAATACATTTACATTTAAAGTTGATAATGAGGAACATTTTTTCCCTTCTGCTAGAGATCTCTGACTAATCAATCTCTTGATCAGAAGAAACAATACTGTAATTTACTTCTCAAACTAATAACAACAAAGAAAACCTTTCTGTGAGTGCTGTGACTGAAGCATCAGTAATAGAAAAGGAGTGGTGCAGGCAGCAATTCTCAAGAAAAAGAAAGCCTGGGTCTTGTTAACCCATTTCAGCCCCATTATGTAATGGAAAGTCCTAAACACACATCCTTCTTGCACTGAAATGCCATCCTTCAATGGATCTACTTCTTTTCTTAGGGCTCTATTCAATCAAAATTCAGAGGCTCATCAGGCTTCAATAGTGTCAAAGCCACAGAGTCTTACACCGATTAAAATGCTTCCCCCTTCCTTTTTCTGTTTGCCAAAGCTCTGAGGAGAACAAAGCCCAGAACAAAATTCAGAGCTCAATACAGAAATTAAATCAAATGCTTTGTACTTTATTGGGAGTACTGAATTAAAGGAAGATTGTAACTCCTTGCAGGGTTAGAGAGGCTTTAAATATAAGCTCTGCTGGGGAAACCCTTACACACCAATCATGTCAGAACAAAGACAGGGCTCCTGAGATTTTCCAGGGTGCTTTACTGAGGTGGAAACCAACGTCTTATCATCACTGAGCAGGATTAGCACAGGCAGCAGCAATAAGGACTTCCCAGCACTATACTGAGAGCACTGTTTTCAAACTGGCTCTCCTGTGGTATTTATTTGTTTACATACTGCTCCTGTTTTTATTACAGTGATGGTCTCTTGAAGTACTAGCACCTAAGTCAGTTCCCATACCAGGCAGACTTTGCCATGCCTGCCAAGAAGGTGCCAGCAATTTCCACCTTGGGCAGTGACAACTGTAAGCTGTGCAGTTTGGACAGCAAACCCACCTAGATCAAATAGAAGAAGATTTTCCAAAGGGGTCTGCAAGCCTGCAATATATGCCAGGTGACAGACACTGGTTACTAACGAGGAAAACTACACACACAGACTTTTTACACACCAAAAAGCATCCCTAAACTGAGTTTGCTTGCAACTAATGGTGCCACTCAATGCCTATTGCTTTGCTGACCAACAAAGCTCACCAATGGAAAAAGCTGGGGGCTGAATTGCCAGCTGCCAGGTCAAAGCATCGAGCCCTTTCACCAAATGATTTTGTTAGGGTCTCTGGCAGCAATTTGACGGCATGGGGATGAAACTCTCCCACGCTGAGGTGGCATCAAACACATGAACTCATGTCATAGCTTTTGTCTTTTTGCAGCTCTTTTGGATTTCAGCAGTCCTAGAAAAGAGTACTTGAAACCCATGCAAAGGACAACAGGCCTTTGTCCCTTCCTTGCACCTGTTGCCATAAGAGTAGAAAACTGCATCTCTTTATTTGCAGCATTGTCCATGCTGATAGAATCTGCCCCCTGCACAGAAAAGCTCTGCTGAGCTGCTTTTTGCAAAAACTAAGTCATTAATTCAAGTTCAACCATTCACTCTTGAAATTGTGCATATTGTGCTTAGCCTCCTAGCTAGTAAGGCAGCAGTGGACTTTGTTCTAGCTTAAGCATGCATTTTCTTCACTATAGGCTGCCTTGGGAGAACAACATAAGAGATGGGAACACTGCAAGTCTTGGGATCTACATTGAGGGACAAAAGACAATGACAGCATCCTCACCAGGCCTGTAGCAGAAAAATCCAATGTGGAAACAATGGAGCTAGCAGGAAAGCTCCCGTAGCATTGTTCAAAGTTGCAATTGAAGGCTTCCAATTTTCCAATTTTTTTTTTTTTAATCTGTTGTTAAGGCACAACAGAACATTCTGTTAGCATAATTTTTGGTATGTTAGAAACAGCAACAAAAAGCTGTATGGTGAGGCAGACAGGAATTTGCTCCTGAGAAAGCCCCGAAGTCATCCAGAAAAATCCACATGCAGCCCACTGCACTGAACACTTGTCTCAGATGGAGTTCCTGACCTTCTCTGGGCTCCTCAGTGTCTCAGACAGGTCTGATAACCTACATGCTGAGGCTTGATTGGCTGCACTCAAGACAAAGTGGACTGTGGTTGAGCAACCAACTAATTGCTCTGTGCAGCACAAGCTACACTGAAAAATGATAAAAACAAAAGTTGCCTTCCCACCCAGCTCTGGAAGGAAGTCACCATTGTGCAAGTGGTCACCCTTCTGCTCCTAGCAAAATGTCCCCCATGCTAATGGCTCTGGCAGCTTATTAAATGCTTGTAAATGGTGCCACAAAAATGCCTCAGGTTTGCTCACTTTGTATTTAACTGTTGGTACACTGGAAAATACTGAGAAGCATCACTCACGGTAAGGATGTATTTGAGTTGGGTACAGAGGAAAACATAAATGCCAGGCTCTTAATACTTCAGATTTAGGAAAATTCATCTGTTAAACATGGAATTATTTTTCTGCAAGGAAAACAAGGATTGAAATTTATATTTTTCCTCTTACTTAGAATATTTGTTGAAGTAAGCTGGAAGTGAGATTAAATTCTTCCCCTCCCAGAAATCTGTTGTGAATTACTTCACCAAGAATGAAGATCTATAAACACCACATTTAATAAAACAGTGATATCCAAAAGCTTCCTGCTGCCATATACTGGAAAGCCTTAAGCATACACAAAAATATTGATGTTTTTCTGCTCAGAATCAGAACTTAGAGCAGTCTAAAGTACAGTGTTAGTAATTTCCAGATGCATCTTAACATTTTACAAACTTGGTCAAACCTAAATTACAATGACATACAAAGCAGATCTGTTGCATTCAGTGACTTGAACCTTTGTGGATACGCCATAGTCATACCATGGTATTAGGAGAGGCCAATGTACTTGAAAAAAAGTGCAGACTTTATGTCTTTGGGTGGATGAAGAGCACTGTTCCCTGGACAGTGAGCACCTTAGGATATTAGCTCCAGCCCTGGCAGTCCTTCAAAGGCGATGGCACTGCAAGAAGCTAAATGATCTCTTCAGTTGCAACAGAAGGAACATTCCCATGGAGCATGGCCAAGGTCAGTCCTGAGGGTCAGGCCACAGAGGGTGAAGAAGAAATGCCCATCAGGCTGAATGCCCATCAGGGGTGAATGGCTAGCCATTAAACAGGAAAGCTTGAGGGAACCAGAGAAATAGCACATCTTAAAAGATTGAAGGGTCCCTACCGACTGGGGTATCAGAACAGTTTCAGAGAAGCATGTTTTACAGCAGGAATGAGTTACAAAAAAGCATTTATGACCTAATCTAATTTTCTGCTGAGGTGTGATACTTCTCATCCCAATAAGAAATGAAACTCTGACTCCTTGTGCATTGTCTGTCTTGCAGAGCTGTGGTAGAAGTCTACTGGAGACTTTCCAATGTCCAATGTGATATGACTACATCTCATCTGTCTTGAACCCTTGTCTGGTGCATCAGTGCAGATTATGTTTCTATGGTAGCTGGATGTTGAAAACCCTTGGGTAAATGAGACAAGGCCTCACAGCAAGGTTTGACTGCAAGAGAGTAAAAACTATTGTAGGCAGTAGGCATGTGAAACCAGCCATGATAAATCACACAAAAATCAGTGAGTACAAGAACAAAAGAGAAAACAACTCCTAAAACCAGCAGCAGCAGCAAAGAAATAAGCTACACAAGAATAAACACTGATGAGCTAGTCACTCATTACTAGGATACCAGACTGGATGGCTACTCATGAAACTTGTGTTAGCAGGCAAAGTGTTTCCTAAGCAGCACTCTTTTTTTTTTTTTTTNCTATGTCTGTGTTTATTCTGTGAACATTTGTTTTCCTCTAACTCAAAAGAGCAAAATAAAAGAAGCACTTCTGCTTCTGCCAAGTCACACACTGCTGTCCTTCAGAGGCTCCAGAGGGATGTAGCTCTTGTCAACGCACACCTATTCTGAAACACCCTTCTTCTCTACCACACTGTGTCCTTTTCATGTGCTCTCTTCAATTCATCTTGTGTGTTAACCCTGATATCTGGCATGGGCTCACACTCACCCTGCAAATTCCTCAGTCTGTGTGGAGAGGAAAAATATTGAAAGGGCCTCTTTTAGGGAGTGAGAGAAGAAAAAAAAAATCTCTCCTGTGTTTTAAGATTACAGGAATAGGATAAGGAACTAGCATATCAAAGACAGAAAAGATCCATTCCAGCTGAACTGCAGGAACATTTATAATCTGCTGCTGTTGCCTTCCTACTCTTGTCCATTTGCTGTCCTCTCCCAATCCCCTCCTGCCCTCAGAGTGATACTTGTGACAGGCAGCTGCACCCCCTCTTCCTCTGGGACAATGGTGACCGAGAGACGAAAGGACATTGACCATCACTGCTATCACCGTTATCACAGCTACCAACAGGGAGAAGAGTCCTTCTGCACTTGCTGCAGGCTAAAAGCAATGCTCTGGGAGAATAATTTGTTTTAATTAACAAAACCATAGCCAAAAATGGCTGCAGAAATGCCTGGCATTTTTCACATTCTGATATAATCCCATCCTCATCAGGGAAAGCAACTTTCTGTGCTAGCTGAGGTGCAAGCTCATCAGCTGCAACACAACTGCACTTCATGCCCTAGCCATCTGTAAACTGTATCAATAGGCCTCCTTATCACACTGAGCATTATCTTGTGCATAGCATGAACAGAGGTAACTATTGCAAGCAATAGTGCCTATTTACAGCTATGTATTGTTTTCCCTTGACACAAACATGACAGCATGAAATCGAAAATGAATGAATGATTATAGATGCCAAAGATCATGAAGAGCATTTATCATGCTGTAAACATGCAGAGTGTAGGAGTGATTCTTCTAATTCTAGTCTGACCTAATTTTTCCCAATTTTGACACAACACTATTACAATATAGCTAATAGTCCTTGGTGGATGAAAACACTGTTGTTGTTTTTTGCATTTTCTGCTGGAAATAATTAACATGGGGCAATGTTTGCTTCGACCCATGGAATTTTCACGTGAAGAAATAAAATGTGACTACCACATTTGGATCAGATTAATAGATTTAAATAATTAAATTTGCTAAATTAAATAAATAATAAATAAATTTGCTAAACTTGACAAATTCTGAAGAACTTTATATATGCAAGGCTTGCCTCTCCATCCACAGACTCCAAAAGACTTGAGTAGGATGACAGTGAAGGAAAGTCCTTGAAAAATACCCCAGGTGAGGGAAGGGCTGCCTACAGGGTAGCAGTAAGACTGGCTATGTTGAAAAAGGTGCTATCAGAACAGTTTCATTTACTCAAGGTATCTTTATTTAAGGAAGCTGTAAGAATTCTGAAGGAGTGAGAGACTCATAGCAGACTCCTGCAGTTTTTCATTGATTGTAAAATGCTGCCTTCTCTGACGTGCCTCTGGGAGACTTTAACATTATCAGTGCCTTTGTTTTTCAAGCCAAACATTCATCTGGTGAGGCTGTGTGTGAAATAAAAAGGAAATATCTCCAGAAAGAAAGATGGGATAGTAGTGTAAAACAGGAAATGAGAAACAATGCAAAGGTAAATAAAATCTATATTAATATTCATGCAACACTATCTTACATATACTTCTCTAAGATGATTTGAAGCAAGAGTATATGAGCACATAAGAGAGAATACACAACTAGAAAGCTATGGAAGGAGCTGGGTGATACAAGCCACCAGCTTGTCTTTTATAACACTATATATGCCCCATCCCTAGGGACCCGTGTTCTAGTCTCCCGGGAACTGAGCAGCTCTAAATGTGCAAGTTATAGATAAAACCCTATCCTCAGCTTTATCAAATATCTTACCTCCACATGAATCCTGTAACGGACAGGTTTAGCAGATTTTTCAGTCTACTGTACCCATGGTTTATAAAGGGATTTTAGAATAAAGTGGTTATGGTAGTACTGCATCAGATCCCTGATTTCCTACCTTTTCCACAGCTACCTGCACGTGCACAATCCAACCTCTTGCTGAATCTTGTTCTGGGAATTTCAGCTAGCAAGTTTGGCCAGACTTTGTACAAAATAATGGCTAGATTGTGTAAGAATAGAGAAATCACATCTTGTTCAAAAATGTGTTTCCTCTTCTCAGCAGGAATTCAGAATGTGTCTGCTTCAAACACCTGTCTTCACCTTTGAAGGTCCACAGAATTTTTTGGTGTTTAAGGCATGGCTGTATTTGTCAACAAACCGTACCTTCTCTGAGGAACCCATCTGCTTCCATCCTCACACATTTGTCTGGTTTAAAACATGTTAATGACTTAACATGAAAGCAGCCTTGGGGCTCTGCCTGTGCTATGGCTGGGCTGGGAGGAGCAGCAAGCCTTGACCCCAAAGAGTGAAGTCCTGTATATGTTAGCATCACCTCTTTCTGGGCCTTAATGTTTAATATTGCACGTGTGCCTGTTCATCCATCCAATCCTCATCACCTTCTTTCATTTCAGAAAAAATAAAGTAAAAAACTCTTTCTAGGGAGACACACCATCTTGACTACCAATGATACTTCTGCTGGCAACTAGACTCCTTTGCTACAGGCTAGCCTCTGCTCTGCCTGCTCTCTTCCAGTACTCAATCACCACATTGCCCCTATTGAAAAACACACAAATATCCTGGGGAAATCTTTAGGTCAAAGCCTTTCTTTTAAACCAGACACACTATGGCACCTATACCTGCTACACAGAGGGTCAACTGAAGAAACATCTGACCTGTTATGGTGTTATATAGGGTGCTGACAACAACCATTAGCCACTAATTCCATTGGCATCACTAGCTGCATGACCACCATCTCTGAGCAGCATGGAGATACACAGGCACAAAATGCCTGTGGTCAGTAGGGCTGCATCTATAGTGATCATACCTTCCCTTATCTCAGGGTCAGCCAACGCCTTTCATCTTCTCGTCCTGCTTCACTTTGCAAATCCAAACCAGAGGTGATGAAGAGCAGGTTTCCCCTCAGCCAGACTCCCAAGTGGCAGCTGTGGGAATCTTTGTGAGATTCACACTGCCCCGAGTGCTTACTTGGCATGTGCTGGAGGCAGGGTATGCTGACACTCGGACTCTTGGCTTTCCTTCTGGATATCCTATCTACTGCATGTCTTCCCACCTGGACACCACCAGGTGATTCTTCCACAGAGCCTGGCACCAGATGTGGGTGTTTCCAATACCACACAGTCTCCAAGCCCTTTCGTATCCCTGTAGCATCAAAAGCTTTGGCAGTGTGAAACAGCAAAAAGACAGAAAAGACTGGGGAGGACCAATAACAAAATAAAACTAACTGAAGAGAAAATGAAACTGGGCAGTAGGAAGCCACCAGAAGTGATCTGCTTATTTCATGGGTGCTTGCCAAACTCTAGCCGAGGTTAACACTTGATGTAATTCCCTGCCTGATGCTTGCAGTCTTGCAAATGAGTGTACTGGTTTTTGGCCAGCTGATCCAGCTGCCCTCAAGTATTCCACAGCTGACATCTCTGAAGGAGAACTCCAGTGCTAATGCAAATGGAGGAGACCAGGAAGGTTTCTCAACTGACATCTGCAAACCAAAGGTGTTTGAATAGTCCTCTCTTAGAACATATTTGTAATGGTTTTAAAGAACGACTTGCAAAGAGGAATGTGCAAAACGCATTTGAAAAATAAAAGCAAAAGCTTAATCCTGTTGCAATTTATCCATTTGAATCTCCCAAAACAAGAAAAATGGAATTTGCTCCTGATCTAGTAACAGCAGGAGAGAGATGGTGCACTGCCCCTCTTCAAAGGGAGAAACTAAGGCTTTTATCTATAGAAAGCATTTTAGACAAAAACAGGAAGTCATTAAATGCCACTGGTCAGCATTCCGACTGTCTTCTAAATTCATAAAGATATGTGACGCTGATGTCTGAATAAAAGCTTGGCTGTTGCCAAAGCAATCTGATTATTTATCTCTGTGTAAAGACAAACAGTAGTCCTCGTGGAGTTTCTCTGTTGCCAAAAAACCTGACACACAGAGGAAATTTTGGTGTCTCTTTCAATTTTCTGGTGTTCTAGACAAGTCTTTATGCTCTAACTTGAAAACAAATATTCCTACAGTCCCAAATCAGTGCTGGTAGCTTGGCTGGAAATGAACACATAAGCCCAGATGATAAGAGGCTCCTGGTACTGGTCTCCCTGGGTTGCAGGACAAAGAAAAGCAGGCAAGAGATGTCTGGGGAAAACTAGAAGCAAGAATCATAGAATCCCAGAAATACTTGGGTTGGAAGGGACCTTAAAAATCTAGTTCTAACCCCCCACAATGAGAAGGGAAGCCACCCATTTCATCAGGTTGCTCAGGGCCCTGTCCATGAACTTCCAGTGATGGGACAGCCACAACTTCTCTGGGCAACCTTTCCAGTGCCTCATCACCCTCATAGTAAAGAATTTCCTCTTAATTTCTAAACTTAATCTACTCCTTTTCCATTTAAAGCCATTCCCACTTGTTCTATCACTCCATGCCCTTGTAAAAAGTCCCTCTTCAGTGCTCTTGAAGGTCCCTTTCTGGTACTGAGAGCTGTTATAAGTTCTTCCAGAGCCTTTGCTTCTTCAGGCTGAACAAGCCCAATGCTCTTAGCCTCTGCTCCAGCCCTCTGATCATCTTGGCCCTCCTCTGAATCTGCTCTAACGGGTCCAAGAAACAACCTTTAGCTCATACCTGGCAACCTGTTTACACACCCTTGTCCAAACTCAGTTAGGATTCTCTTTAGGGGCCCTGATTGCTCCCAGGAATGACTTGGGACTTCAGGTGGGGAACAGACCTCTCCCTGAACAGCAAGAGGACCGTGTCTGAAGGGTCTGGCTGAGGCTCTCAGGTCCTGGATGTGGGGCAGCTGGAGGTCACCAGGTCTCCTGAAACATGAACATGCTTCTGGCAGAAGTGAAGGCTCACTGCAAGAGGTCATGTCAGGAGGCAAGGGCAGGACACCCGGCACCCTACAAGGAGGGCTTGCAGACTGGACTCTCCTCTGCCTGCTTCTGCAAGGTACATTTAGTGTGCTTGGGACTTGGGTGTTTTGCTGCTTTTTTAGCAGCTGCAGTTTCCAATCACAGAAAAATAATTCACGGCCA
>VXBC01010159.1:327436-337923 GCA_013399945.1 Ploceus nigricollis
GTAGGCTTGCGCCTAAAGTAAACAGGAAACTGCATGAGATAAAATGAGACCTTCCAGGCAAAAAGGCTCTCCACTGAGGAATTTTTGGGTTTAAAAAAAAGAGATAAACAAGCAGTTAGTACATTGTAAGAAAATCACTTGCAAAATCCTTCTACTCAGCAAATTAATTGCTTCTAAGAAGTACCTCTGCTGTTCTAAACCAACTACAAGGCTTTTTTCTTTTTTCAGAAAAGATTAAAACTCTCCTAACTACTCAGCGATGCACTGAAGGGCACCACTCACAGATTACTTTATTTTCTTTTAAAATGTTTTAACAATGGAATATTCAAGCAACACTGAGGTAAACTCCAACACAGCAGCAGTGTGTAGGGAAGATGCATAAAGAAAAAGCCCTGAGGCAAACTCAGATCAGATTTTACTGGACTTCATTTGAAGTTCCTGGTGACACTGGCTGGCTTCTCCTCATTTTTCTACAGAGTTCAGAGCAGCGGCCACACCAAAGTCAGGCTAGCTAAATGAGGGACAAATGCAAGGCAGAGGGGCCATTTCAATGCTCTAGGAAAAGCCCATGCTTCCAGCTCCTTCTTATAAACTTTACAGCCTGGAGATTGATCACAGCTGTGCCTTAAATAATAAGGAGCTAAACCAACCACCACTGCAAACTTTCTATCTGCTGGGCTCTAACTGTTCTCCAAGCAATAAGGGGAGAAAAGGAGCAGGGATTTCTCTGTCCCTGGTGTTTTCTAGGAGAGACAAGCAACAAGGGATGAGCCCACTTATTTGCCCTTCAAAATAATGAGCATTCAGTTTCCTTAGGCAATCAGTGACACCACAAGCATTTTATTGTCATTGGTGTTCTTACTGTTGTATGCTTCCAAACCCTGATACTGTAATCCTGCTCATTAATTATCTATGAGCATGAGAATATGTAGCTATGAACAGACTGACCTACTGCAGATTTGTTTTCACAGTATTTCCAGTACATATTTTTTCTGAAAACAAGCATTCATTAATTATATTTTTCGTTGTCTGTCCTCTTGTCTTTAATTGCATTTATTAGAGAGGGCTCATTCAAGTTTCACTACCTTGAATTCCTTTAAGAACGCAGTATCAGTGGCTAAGCTACAGGTGCGGGGCAAGTAATATGGTCTGTGCAGGACAGTTCTCACTCCCTGCTACTTTAATCCATTTTGTGGAGCTCATGTGCGAAGCTGGCTGAGCACTCTGCAAAGCCTGCAGTGTTGGAATGCCATATGAGTCTCTTGAGTTGGCGAGTTCTGTGTTCCACTGCACAAGATATCATCCTGGTTACAATCCAGCCACCCTTCCCCCTTATTGACACAGCTTTTATGTGAACTTTGCTCTCCTCCCACCTGAGCCATGGCTGGAGAAGCTTGCATCACTACCTGAACCATGGGATTTTGTAAAACCCAAGGTGTGTATGCCTGGGGAAGGGAATGAATGAGAATGGGGACAAGCAGTATTGCTGGACCCCTCTTACCCTCCCTAAACAGGAGGGTTTTGCTCCAGTAAGTTATAAACAGTGTTACTGTCTCAGATGGTACTGGATCTCATATTTTCTCAGTGGGCCAGGGGAGGTCCCTACAGATTAAAACTACAACTGTTGAAATCCACCTTTTTGATGTTCACTGGCTTTGATGTGTTCCATGGTTGTGCAATTATGGCAGCATGTTACTGCAGATACGGCTATATGTTTCATTCATAAAAGAAACAAACAAAAAACCAACAAAAAGGGCAACTGTAACTGATCCACAGCCTGGATGTTCTTAATCTCTTCCTTCTTATTCTGCATGACAGACTAATTCCCATATCCATAAAGGTTACTTTGTGCAGGAGTCCGGAGTTGATGGGAAAGGGCTGAATGCAGAGATCTCCCAGGGTTCAGTTGTGGCTGTAAAATACTGCTGCTAGCTGTGAAGTGTGAGCTTGGATGTTGCTGCAATGCAAGCTTTTTTCAGTGAAAAAATTCACATGTTCACAGTAGATGGTGAAGTGCACAGGCAAGAGCAAACTCATCAATAAGTAAAGAAATGAGCATGTTTGCTGATTGCAGTAGGCATCGTCAGGAGGCTTTGCGATAAGCAGTGACATGAACATATACAGGGGTCACCATATGAGCACTGTCCATGAGCACAGGGAGAGGGAGAGGCAGAGGTAGCAATGCCTGAAAGAGCATTGCATATCACTGCAACAGACACATGTAAAAGTTTATGGATGCAACAAAAACTCAGTCTTTTCCAGAGAAATGTTGTCTTGAGATGTGTCAGCCATGTGGAAAGAGACAACCCCAAGAGTTATTTTATGGCAGAACAGAGCCATTTGTAACTTGCCACCTCTCCATCTTTATCCCTAGCTGTCCTTTCTCAATGTATCCAGGCATGGTCAGTGGGCTGTACACATCTCCTCACCCACAAGAACACCTGTTGGGTCAGACTCAGCTATACTAAGTGCTATACTAAGGGAAATTCAAAAAGCTAGCTTATGTTGCCATCACACTTCTAGCACATATATTCATCTTGCAACTTAATGCATTTTTTGTCATCTGTATTATTTATATTTTAAGTATTCAAGCATGTTTTCATAGAGAGTGTATTGATCAAGAGCAATCCAAGAAGAACCTGCACCTCTGTTGCTCATGAAATGACACTATTTTGTATGTGGTTGTGAGTGCTATTGAATGCCATCAGACCTTTTTGTTCTGGCTGTGAGGGTTCACTGGGCATGACTAGGCTGACAGTGTATTGTATGGTATTGTTCTACCTGTGAGTCTGTAATGGGAGCAGTGCTTATTGAACATGGCTGGATTTAAGAGTGCTGCATTGCCTCTGTATTTCTGTTACTTAGTGTGGAATTGTTACAGTTCTGGAATTGACCCAGAATCTAAGCCCAGCCCCCACCAGCCCCTTTGATACCTGAGGACCAGGTGGAACACAAGGGTGCTTATTTCCCTGTTAAATTTCTTTACTCTTCATGGGTCAGAAAGGTTTGCCTTACTCTTAATGTGACAGCACTATAGAGGTGTCTTTATCAGCTCTTGAGTGCTCTGAACTCTAAGCAAGTCCTGGAGCCAGAAGACACTGCCATGAAGAGGACAGCTGTGGTCAGAGCAATACGGGGTCTCCTGGTAAACCCTCATACCAAGGGCATAAACTGCAATATGCCTACTCACCCTTTAATCAAAAAGGGTGAAAATATTCTAACACAAGTCCTCCATCTAAATTAAAGAACAATTCATACATGAACTGAGCTACTGAATCATTAAATCTTTCCAGATATTTCTCTTACTGATACCTCTTACGTTGGTTCATCAGGTTTCCAAACCTACTGCTAGCCTAATAACTGTTTTCACAGGTCTTTAAAAAGCTGGAAATGTCCCTGATGTTTCCAATAACTTTGTGTTTCATTTTTCTGAGGTGTGAGAAATAGAGGTGTTTAAACAACAAAAAAATACACTACCCATCTTCCAAGTATATGGACTTCTCTCGTTTTTTTGAAAGCGGCCAGTCTGTGTCACAGAAGTGGAGGATATTGCTTCAAGATGTGGCAACAAACATCTCATACTATCACAGATGTCAGCACACACAGAAGCCCTACCATAATACACTGCTGCAAAATGCTGCCTTCAAAATTGCATATACGCAGATATTTAGGCAATTCTATCAGGGTACTAGAGCCTGTGCACTGTACTAACACTACTTCCTATTGAAAAAAATCCAACTTAACTCTTTACAACAGTATCAGAAGCTTTCTGCTTGGGCTGGCATTTTGGGCCTGTTGTGCTTTCTTCTTTCTTACATACATCTGAGGAAACGCTCAGGAAACTGCTACATCTGTTAGACATTTATCTCTTCTGTTTGAAAGCAACTGCAGCAAAAAGTGAACTTAAATTTCAAATGAAAGGGATGTCAAGCTTCTCTAATAAAGCCTCTGGCAAGTATAATATTTTCTTTGTTATTTTGGGGGAAAACTGCACTCAGCAGTGCAGTATGCCATGAAGACATACCATAAGAGACACTTTGCAAGATTCCGTGTACTGTAGGAGTCAAGGGTAGTCCTTGGTAGCCTGTGGATGCAGGAGACCACTCTGCAAACTTTGGGGAGAAAGGTGAATTGTTTTAAAGTGAAGTGCATAAAGTACAAAGCTTATGAATGCTTTGTGGTCAAGGTTTTATATATTTCACCACTGTTTTCAAGGTCAAGGCCAGGTTTGAAATCTGGTTCATGTCCCTGCTAAGATTTCAACAGTACTTGCAGAGAAATACGTGTGTTTACACAGACAAATGCAGAACTTGTGCTCTCTTGTGCTGCAGAACTTGTGCAGAACTTGGCCAGCTCTCTCAGCTCATTTTAAATGCAGGAGATTTTGGAGTTTGAGGCACTGTTGTATGCACTGCATCCTAGAAAATTGCTGCATCTCTGGGTGTACATCCCTCCCAATGGTAAATACTCAAACAGGTGCAATTTCCTTATCGATCTAACCTTAACCGGCCATTATTTCTGTGCAATCTACTTTTTGAATTACTGATGATCAATGACGTCCTGGACTTAGGAACTGGAATTACAAGACAACTACTAAAATAAAATAAAATAAAATAATATAAAATGGTATCTTTTTGATGTTGAGTTTCCCAGAGCACTGAGGAGAGGTTATAGCCCTGGAAAGTCATGTGTCCTCTGCACCTTTAACCAGAGGATGTGTCTCAGCCCTGGTTGGTTTCTCTGAGCTCCTGTGGATGCAGAGGGAGCTAGCCAAGGAAAGAAACCCAACCCCTAGACCCCCAAAATCTCAGCAGCAAAAGTAAATTGACCTGTGCCTGGCCAGTGGCCAAAGACAGCAGGCTCTTTTGCCTCCTGATGCTCCCCTTTCTTGGATCAGCATAGTCAGGGAAGCTGGGAAGCAAACGGCAGCCTACCCAGCAGGCAAAGTACCCAATACTCCTCCCACTGAGGTATTTCTCTCCTACAATTAGAGAGATAAATCAATCAGAGACCTGAATGGTGAACTGGCAGGGTAAAAATGGAACAGATGGGCCTGCCATTTCACAACCTGGTTCCAATAATTCAGGAGAAAACCATTTGTTCTTTCTTCTAAGAGTAAATCTCTATATACGGGATATTTATGCCTATGGTACTGGTTTGCAGGAAGGTGGCTACAATTTGTTTTCTGGAAATAGGCCTGAAATTTTTTTTCTATGCCATGCCACAAGCCAGGACAGTCTGGCAGCCCAATCCAGCTCAGAGAGGCATGCATGTGAGATGGGGCACCAGTTGCTCCAGGACGGGATGATCTCTACTGTGAAGGCCCCAGAACATTCTTTGACAGCTCAGGCTCCCACGAATTATCCTGGCAGTTAGGCTGGCTGTCAGAGGTGCTGCTCCTGCCTGCCAGCCAAACTGGGGCAAGGCAACGCCGAGGAAGTTATAAATAAAGAGAGTGGAGAGATGGGAACAGAGGGAAAGGAGAGGCAGGAGGGTGAAGAATCAAGAAAAAAAAATTAAATAAAAGAAAAATCTCATGGGAAATCAGTAGTGTGTTCTCTGGAACGTGCTTAAAAGCTAGTATTCTGTATTTCTGGAGTGCATATGGCTTTATCCACACCTCTCACCCTCCTTGCTGGTGCCAGGCCAGTGTACCTGAACGCCTTCTGCTTTATAACAGGACGACACATGGTGAGTACAGCACTCAGGTATTTGCTGGGTGAATTGGCTGAAAGTTCTTCTAAAGAATGCTACATTACTTATTTCAAGCTAAGTACTTTGCTTTGTTGGCTTACTTAAATTGATCCCTCCTCCCCACAGCGTGAACCAAGCAAGCTTTTCAGCTGGAAAGACAGAAACCCACACAACTCATTTTGTGCAGAACTCTGGCTAAATAGGCAAGGATCAGATGCAGATCACCCTCAATGAAGGACCATTTTCAGTCCCCATGGTTTACAGGGACATTACAGTCTATTAACCAATACGCATTCACTTTACCTTTTCTTTGTGTTTGTGTGTGTGACAACAATAGGAAAGAAGTTAAGCTACAACATACTCTGATATTACTCCCTCCTTGCTGAAGAAGGGTAAATACAAAATGCAACTGGAAGGGCAGGTGTGTTCACAAGGCTGAGTATCAGACAGCAAGCAGGCTGCCAGCAATGATCCTTGCGCACCCAGCACCCTTAGAACTATATCCCCCAACATGGCATCTATCAATTTTCAACTTTAGTCTAAGGACAAAGTAGCAACCATTCTACAAAACTACAATAGTTCTACACAGTTTTTTACTCTCTATATACTGAGCTTTTGCTTAGAAAATTCATCGCTAAATTACTCCTTGTACTTTTCTAGAAAAGTAAAAAATGAGCACCCTAAAGCAACTTAAAACAAGAGAAGATGAGAATTATCAATGCCATATGTCAGAACAAGTTCTCTCTAAAGTTATATCAATACCACAAGACGTGAAACAGTTCCCTTAAAACTGCTTTTAGAAGAACGAGGAAGGTACTGAATCCAGGAGAGCTTGGCAGCTTTTCCTCCTTTTACCAGTTAAATCCCCTCCCTTTTCTTCAGGAGATGATTTCTTTAATGAAGGAAGATATTTCAAAAATCTTAACTGTTCTTGCATATCTATGGTTATATTAACAAACTTGTAATCAGACACCAAGTACTTTATTAAAGCAGAAAGACCCAGGCAGATAGTTCTTACTCAAACACAAAAAATGCAACAGAATTACTCTCTCACTCCTCTCAAACATGTCTCAACCTTTTTTCTTTATAGTAACCTCATAGGCTTTTAACGCCAACGTCAAGGAATAATTACTTCAACCTCTGCAACACACAAGAGGATACTCTCCTAACAGCAGCAGATAGCCACCCCCATGGCAGATATGTCTGGGGCAGTTTTACAGAGCAAGTTCTCACTTCCCCAGTTGCAAAACTTTACATCACCTTATCCACAAACTTCAAAGCACTAATCCCTGTTCAAATTCCTCCTGTTTGCTAGTGGGTTTGGAAATCAAGGATTTTCACATAGAGCAATTCCCTTTGCTCCAGAATGTCACTAAGTAGCACATACTGATGGACAACACCAAAGCATGGAAATTAAGTATCTCAGATTTCCAAATGATGTCATAACTTCCAAAGTCTCAGGACCTTCCATACAAGCTCTGAGCCCTTGCAGTTCTCTAGGCATTGATGGGAGAGGATATGTGTCCACCAGCAGACCTGTCACACTACATAAGCAGCACACTTGGACATAATATCAGCATTTCTCCATATGGATACAGGAAAACGAACTTCAGAGACACGTCCTTATGCTGAGGAAAGTAGAAGTGTGACACAAAGTTTTCCCAAACAAGAACTACAGAAAGGATGGGGATCTTCTGCTGCAATTGCTGCTTCCAGCTTTAAAGAAGGGTACCAAATGTGCAAGTGTTTGAGAGAAACTTACAGTGGACCGGCTGGGGAAAAAAAAAAAGGGAAGAAAAAACCCTAAAAATATCTTTGAAAGAAAAAAAGAAAGTAAAAGTAGTCCATCAATGAACTCAGTGACATACTCCCCATGAGTATGAAACATGAAAATAGGAAGCTGTTCTGCTGCCACCAGAAGAAGACAGAATCACATTTTCCTTCCACATTCAGATTCTAAATATCTTTATTTTAAAAAATGCAGAAACTAAGCCTTTTTGATGAACATTCTTTTTATGCTGAGGCTAGAAGGATGGAACCATGGTTGCTGTCTGAAAGCTATCAATCACTGCTGACCATTTCCCACTGCACTGACTGGCTGCTGTACCTCAAATGTCTCTGCAAGTTTTGCTCTCAGCAAGTTTTGCCATCAGCAGTAACTCTGTGATTTGATGTTAAGAGCCATAGTTTCATTGAAACTATAAAGGCAAAAATAATTTTATATTGAAAATTGATTTTCTTCTGTTTTCATGGATTATCCCAGAAAAAACAAGCCCAGAGTACTTAATCATACTGCTCATGTGCAATGAAGCAATGTAGAAGGAGGACCACTGCTTCTCTCGCACAAAACAGTCTGTTGTTGTCAGTGCTTTCTTTCTACTGGTGGAAACAAACAAGAATTCAGTGTCTCATTGAATGCAGTTTTACAATGAGACTAGTTAACAGCTGGCATTTTTGTTCACATAAGTTCTGAAGCTGAGGTCTAGCTGTAAGTTTGACTTAGCACTTGGGCGGTGTTTGCTGAAACACGGGAAAGACAAATGGTATCACAAAGGTGAAAACAGAAGCCAGTGGGTGGAGGTGGACCTTACCCCGCACCTTCAGACTTCATATGCTTTCCTTTAGGAGTTGCCAAAGACATATCAGTTTTAGCTGAGGGGGCAAGAAATATAATCTGGAAAGTCCATGAACAAAATAAGCAAAACATTTAGAGGCAAATTCTCCATGCAACTATGTGCTTTCTAGAGGATAAAAATGTTATGTTATGTGTGAGCAGCCATTTCATAAAAGTGCTATTGTTGCCTCTACTAAAGAAAGGACGGGTTCCCATCTTCTCTTCCAAAAAATTCAAAATTCTCAAATTTTGAGAGATCAGCAGGACTTGGTCATGTGCTGGCATTTCAGTGTAAGCCTTCTTGTACATGCTGATTTTAAAAATTTCTTCTTGGTAACAATTTCTGCCCTGGGTATTCAGCAAAGTTTAGCAAGGTCTCTGTTTTAGGGCAAATGTCCCACAAAACATACCCATCTGCATTGTTTTGGAGAAGCCCAGGTTGACGATTACTTACTCGTGGATGTAGCACTGCTAAGTGGAGTCTGATCTCAGAGCAAGATAGGTTACCAATTAATTTTGATTTGGTGTGGATTTTCAGAAAGTGAATATCACTCCTCAGTCAGCATTTTGTTATTTTACCTGGATCCAAGTGAAAATCTTGGATTCTACTTTTCAAGGTCAAGGTGTGATTTCCAAATATTATTATTAAATGAAAGGAAAATAAAAATCAGTTCTCAGGGCCTGTTGAGAAATATATCTACTTTTGCCATTGCAATTAATTTTTAGAAGATTCTTGGAAAAGGTCAAAACCTATGCAAGCAAGAAGAATTAGTTTTTTCTTTATAATTTTTTTTTTAATCAAAAGGTGAAGTGTAAGAACTACTTAAGGTTTACCCCTTTCTGGCCATTCCTGGAAAAATGAAGAGAGCTTTCATCTGCCCTTTAAATTTATTTTTTCCCTGAAAAGGTAATAAATTATACTGAAGTCAGGGGAAAGACTTTTATTAAACAAGGCCTCATTTTCATCATACTTAAAAGAATGTATTTACTAGAGACATTTTTCCCCTCTCAAGAATAAAATAAAATAAAACCACATTCCTGTCTTGGGAAATGATGGAAGGTCCTCAAAGTGCATTTTCAAGGGATTCTGAATGAAAATAAATAATTCTGATTCTTAACTGAAGGGGGAAAGAAGGCGAAAACTTCTAAATGGATTTCCCAGCACAAAGCATTGCCACAGGGATACCTGGAATACTTTAGAGAAAAGACAGTTACCAGAAATGTATCAGCTTTAACTGTGGATGCAATAACTTTAACTGAGAGAGTCAGTGAAGAAATTAAGCAAAACATTTAGAATGAGACTTTCTACACATCCAGCCATACTCTGGGTTCAGAGAGAGTTACCTGGATACAAGGCATCAGTAACTTCTGCTTCATCAAGTGGAGCTTGCATGGGCTTGTTTTGGAAAAAAAAGCTACTTATGAAGTTTATCACACAAACAAACTGACCACACTCTAATTTCCAGATGCTGTGCTTCCTTATTATTTTTCCTTTCAGCATTCTCACCAGCCAACCAGTAACAGGAAGAGATTTGGTTTGGGACTACTAGAAAAACGTCAAGAAGATCCACCAGAATTCATTTGCTGGACTATAAATGACAATAAAAATGATCAGTGACTGAGATTTTGAGACAGAGCACACATAGTTACCAGCAGCACAAAATATATCAAGCAATCAAGAAAAATCCTACGAAGTGTTAAATTAAAAACACACTACAATCACTGCATAACTACATACATACATCCTTGGTAAGTTTTCATGCCTCCATTATTTTAACTGGAAAAAGAAAACCTAACTGATTTTTAACAATTCTTTGTGAAAATTTGTCTTCCTGTTAGAAAACAGTGCTAGATCTGTCTAATATAGTGATCAAGCTGTATTTATAAAGAAAATAGAATACAGATATTTACATTTACAAATAAAAATATTAGTACACTTTTTACGAATCACTGACCAAAAGTTCTTGTTATTAAATCAGAATGATTTCACAATTAAACCTTCTAACAAATATATGCAATAATATGAAGACTTTTATTCCCCTTCATCTACTGATAAGCTCTAAGTACACTGTTACTTAAGTCAATACTAAAATGTCATTAAGATGCAGGGGAAATTAAAAAATTAAGGGGAAATAAGAAAATACAACAACAAAACCAAAAAGATAATACATAATACACA
>VXBC01010160.1:0-187960 GCA_013399945.1 Ploceus nigricollis
CTCTCTTTCTTTCTCTTTCTTTCCTGTCTGTCTTCCCATAAAGTATTGATTCTCCTTAGTCATCCCCAGAAAACATGTTTTTAATGGTGATCACCTCCTTTCCTCCACATCTGGCTCTGTTCTTCTTACTACTTTCATTTTCCTTTCCCAGAAGAATTCCACAGCTAAAGGGCGAACGGGCTTCAGATACTCAGTTGTTATTTCTGACGTACACAAGTAAATTTGACCTTACAGGCTAGACCTAGCTATCCAGCTGTTCCTGTAGTTATCCTAAGGTTCACATTAGTGAAACACTATTTTTGTCTCAGGATGGAAGGAAGCAGGAGCTGCTGCTTCCTTAGTTACCTTTAAATTTAAATGATGACATGTTAGTTGCTCATGCTTTCTGAATGTCAGTCTAGCTAGTATCACTTGTCAGAATGGTAAGCAGAAGAATGTGCTGCTGCCTCCTGTGCAATTTGAGTACCTGGGGTGACCTCCAAACTTAACAATACTGCTTGTCTTTGGTTTAAATTTCTCTGTATGCCATTGTTAAGCACACTTGATTCTTTGGGATACTACAAGAAGCAGCGCAGAGGTACTGCTTCTGTCAATAATTGTAGAGTACTGACAATTGTAGTTGAGGATGTCTTTAAGCTATCTGTCTTTTTTTGAAATGTGTTCTTTCTGGTAAGCTGGTTCATTCCCATAAAAGACATGAACTAGACTTGAGAGTCTTTCCATTAATGAGTTTTCTGGGCTGTGCAGAATAGCTATTAAGATGAAAAACCTGTGACTTGGTACAGTTAAATTAGATTTGTTACTACTCACAAGTGAACTCCCTCACGGTAGCTGGAGTGAGCTTCTAAAGCAGATGAAGAAAACAGAGCATGAGGCACACAGCAATTTTTCATTGTTATTGCAGGTGACTTATCTAAACTGGCAGTATGCAGGCATAGGAAGGGCATATAAATTCGAAATAAGAATTTATTCCGACTTTTTCAAAAGCATCAACAGAAGTAAGAAGAAGAATGAACTGCAGTGGGATGTGTGAATGAACATCTTCATCATCTTTAGGTAGTTATCTTTCAATGCCAAAAATAAAAAGAAAAAAACTACTGGAGAGAAAAGTAGTTTTGCACCTTTGTTCCACAGCAATTCAAAAACCAAATGCAACATTCATGGAAAATCTGTACAAACTTGTTGTAGTTCCTAATATCATGTGCATATGACAGTCATTTTTCATTTTGAGAAGAATGAAATTACTAACAACCATTTCAAGGAAAACATTTTTCACAGTGGACTGGATCTTTCTGTTCCAAGGGTATTCTGAAAATCTTTGCCATTGCATGGTAGATTTACTTGATACCTTCTGGGATGTTTGACTGCCATGGTAGAGGACTCCTGGCAAAACTGGGAAATGATGACTACACGTACCCTCACTTTCTTTAAACTACCTAATTGTAACTGAAATGAGGCATCTGTAGCACAAACACTTTGTGATAGAAATGTGTCATTAGAGCACAAATAAGTTTGTACAAAGTTAGTCAATGGCTTTTTCATTAATTTTGTAATTGAAGAAAATTGTAAATGAAGAATTATTAGGTTCCTCACCTTGTTGTTAACTTTGTACTTGGTCAAGCACACAATCATCATGTAGTAAACTGGTACAGTAGTCACATCATCAGAGACCCTTCTGTTCTGATTAACACTTTTGTGTCCTACAAAAGATTATAACCCTATCATATAAAGCAGGTTTTTTTTATCCTTTTCTTAGTATATATGGAGGCAATTCCCCTCAGCTTGCTAGTTAGCCCCCTGCTTGCTCCTGTAAAGGTTTTACTTTTCAGTGTATCAGACCTAGACAACAAAGAAATTGTGGCCAAGAAAGTAGGAAAGTTTCCCCACTGCAGTGTTGTCCTTTCCTCCTTTTCTTGAATACAAGTATTTTTCCAAACAAAAGGGAAAATATGTTGGTTTACTGTCATGGTAGAACCTAAAAATCGTTGTTTGGATTGTAACTGCTTCTGATAACAGATGGGATATAAATTTTTCCAAGTGAACCTGGAAGTTTCACAGTAATAGCAGTAGGGGGAGAAGCGCAAGGCCTGGCCTCAAGTAGCCTGCCCTCCACAGTGTCCCAGGGCAGCCACAGTCTGCTGGCCACCACTGTCCCTGCTGGGGGGCACTCCTGCACCTGGTACACACGGGTTGTGGGGGGTTCTGCAGGTAGGGCACTGAGAGCAAAGTAAGGAATGTATTTATTGAACATGCAGATTACCGCCTTTGCCAGAAAGATGGGAAGTTGAAATGGGATGAAATGGTTCAAAAGTGGGATTTTTCCCGCTTCACAGTCTAATGACAGTGGAAGAGGTCTCAGCAACTAAATTTACTGGACAAATTCCTTAAACTTACTTAATCTCAGAAGCTCAAAAGACAGTATGGCCTCAAAGAATAATCAGGCAAAGTTTCTCTGAAGACCTGGGGCTTGAAATCAACATGATGGTTAAGTCTTGTTCTGACTTTTTCTATTAAAACAACTTGTCTTTAAAAGTGTTCAGTCAATCCATTTTGATTCCATATTTGTATCATCAAATTATACCCCTTATATTCTCATCTGTTGTTTCTTCAGTGCAAATATAAAACAGCCTGATAAGATTAAATAATATCACACTGCTAAGCAGCTGCTGCTTCCTAAAAAATGAAATAAGAAGAATTGACAATTTCATCAGTTTTCCTGAAGAACTTTTAAACTTGGACTGATATAAGCAGGTTTTTTTCCTGCCAGATACTTGCAGTGTAGTGTCAGATTGGCTGTTTATATATACAAAATATTTTTACCCTTTTTTTTTTTAAAGAACCATAATTCCTTTCCCACTGAATGGAACTGAAACAATATTGCACAATGTAAGCAATTAAAAATAATTGCAAAGGCTTGAAAGCTACAGTCTAGCACGTAAAGGTCAAGTTCTAAAGTTTTTGCTTCACTTTCCTTAGACAAAATTCCTGCATCTTTTACTGCAGTTTTCACTTTGCACTTCCTGACTTACAGCACACGCAGGACAAAATGGGTAGAACAGATAACTGTGTGCCAAATCTGTATCTTTGATTGCATGTGGTTGTCAGTGGCTGGGGTAAGTGTTATGTGTAAATAGTGTGAGCATACTGTGCTGATGTGTGACTCTGTTCCTCTGTTCTTGATTTACCTTGCCTGGATGCAGTGTCAACTCACCTCAAAAATTCTAACCCAATATGAATAAGTTCTTCTACAGGCAGTATTAATTACTGCTGTGTATTTCTGAGAGATCTGATTGCACCTTGTCACTGCAATGTTACAAGAATGTTCAGCCCCTTCTCCAACATCTTCATTTTCTAAAACACTTACACACCTCTGCAATGCTGTGAAATGTTTTTTTAGCTATTTTGTTTCCATGGATTAGATTTTGTTGCACCACACCACGCTCCTGGAGCATGGAGGAGATCAGACAGCAGGGCTGGCTTGACATATTTTAATATGTGAAGCGTGAAGGTGAAAACTGCAGTCAGCAGTGCCAGTCAAATGGATTAATGCTGTTGCTGAAATTGGGAAAAAAATTACTAGGGAAGGTTAAACTAATAGTTTGCAGGATATTCTTTTAAATGATTGATCTCTATCCTCTTAATTTTAATGATTGGAGAAATAAGGACTGGGATTCATTTTGTCCAGTTGTAGATGCCTATTAGTCGAGTGTACGTTGGCAGTACAGATCTGAGCTGGTTTTACAGCCAGCAGATAGGCAATTAATCTTATTTTAATTCAACCTCTATTATAGGATAGGATGACTCATCTTTTGAGGGAGCTGTTTCTTGCTGTTGACTGTGAAGAAACATAGTATCTGTCAATTAAATTAGGGTAGATGAACCTAGCATGTAGCTTGCTGTGTAAAAAATATAAGCCGTATCTGAAACTCAAAGTGCTTAAGGGAAATGCAGAAGTAGTTCACAGAAGTGGAAACAGGAAATCATTTGGTGGAGCTGTATGGTAGTGAGTCACTGGTAGTGAATTAAAACTGCTTAATGTTTATAGTTACAGATTTGATTTTTTTAATAGTTACCTGGTTTTCCCCAGTGAACAGTGTATGTTGGGGTTTTTGTCAGGAGGAAAGGAAGATATTTTTATTCCTGTTAAGCAGGTGGTTCAGTGAATGGGACAGACACGCTTTTGCTGCATGGATGTATATTATTTTGAAAAAGAACATGGGAATGTATCTGAAAAGTATAAAATTATTTTGCTTGATTCTGACATATAAAACCCCCATCTGCTATAAACATTAACTCGTTGCATCTTTTGCCAAACCAAACAGATATGTAACTTTAGGAAAATAAATCTTAGAAGGAAAAATTACTAAAAATTTGCTTGCATGTTTAATGAAGATTAGTACTTAGATCACAGTGATCAATTTTGTAAAAACTGGTGCCCAAGAATTATTTTAGATAATATCCACTTAACGTGTTTTGCAGTGGAAATTTTAAATAAGGACCATTAAAATTACCTTTAAAACATTACTTTACAGATTTATAATATTCATCCATGCAGTATAAGAAGTCTGGCTGCATGGTATGTGCAATATCACCTTATTCTTGTTTTTCTTGGGAAGCAATTGTGCTGGTTACTGCAAAGCTGTAAGCCTGAGGGGATGGCTTTGTGTCTATATGAGATCAATATCATAATTAGAGAAAAAACCTTCTACAATATGACATATCTTAAATTAATCTTTCAAAGTATTTTGTGGGTGGTCGAGGTTCCCACATCGTTTGGTTTCTCAACCTTTTCTTCTCTTTGGAATTTTGATAAAGGAAGTTCATTAAAGAATTTGAAAAAAAAAAAAACTATTAGGAAATGTCTATGATGTGTGATAGTAGGAATAAAGAAAGGCAGTATTGCTAGCACTCTGTGAAATCAATCATACTTATAATTTGATTTTTTTTCTTATGCCTTCTCAGAGTGATTTTACAATCTCTTTAATTTTAGTTGCTCTTCTCCCTTTGTTTAGTTATCACTGGATTTTTTTTTCTGGACATTTTTTTCCTGCCCCTTTTCTGCCTTCTCTTTTAAAGTTCCTAAACAGATTATGTATCAAGGTGAACTTTTGAACTCAGTGTTCCTCAGCTGATTAGAAAATGAGTTATAATAGGGAATCTCATTTTTAAAAGTTATTTCATGAGACTAATTGAATAGCATCTTTCAGCTGGAGATCCCAAAGTCCTTTGGAAATGGGCATCAGTATTATTATTGTTCAAAAAATGATGGAAAAAGTGGAACAGATAAATTTAGGCACGCTCTTTGAAAAACGCTCACTTTTGAAGTAGGGTTCTGAGCCCTTTAGTTACTCCAATTCTGGGTTGAGATTTACCAAGGTAACTGCCTTGAAGTTGCCTCTGAACCTGCTGATAGTTATAGGAGCTCAGTATGCCTAAAAACCAGGAAAGAAGGATGAGAGAGAACAGTCAAAAATTTAGGGAATGAGCAGATGAACTCAATACACTGGAAGTCTTCATCTCCCTGATTTGTCTTACCAGCCAACTTTTTCATGGTACTGCTACCCTCAGATGCTTGACTATGAGGATGTCACTAGAATGATATTTCAGATACTTCTCTCTAAAGTCTTCACCAAAGTAGTTTTCCTCAAGTCCCAAAGAACTCAGGCACACATCCCTACTTTTCTTTAAAGGCATCATGCAGAAAGGATCTTGTAGAGTTTGATGGATGTAAAAAAGAGTATGGCTTATAACTGAGCCTTAAACATTTCACGTTTCAAGAAGGAGCTCTAGATGATTTTGTTAGGAAATCAGATAATGCTGTTACTTCTATTGCAGCTGTGATGATGCAATGGATTTTGGGTCCTATAAAAACTGGAAGCAATGCCTGTGCCTATTCAGTTCAGCTTCTATTGGGATCATTCAGAGGTTATTACATTTTAAGTTGAGCCAGAAACAGATACAATTTTTGTATTATTTGTTCTGTATTGCAACATAAAGTACAGTATGATTTTACAGTGCAAAGTATTTATAGCACCAATAATGATGTCTCTCACTTTATGTTCAGAGCACTCAGCCGGTTTGCAATGCACCAGTTCCTATAAATCTACCATTTATCACGTTGCAACTTATGAAATACATTTATGTTCTTCCCTGGGTAGATGTGTGTGTATATAAATAACTAAGGCATGCACATCCAGAATCTTTGCAGAAAACTTATATATTCTGTGTTAGAGTGGAAATTTTGAAGTGATGGATAAGCGAGCCTTTTTTGTGTAAAAAGTTATTTAAATATTTTTGATTCTAAAAATTCTTGTCACTTGGAAAGAGAGAGAATTTACAAAGATAGTGGACAAGCTAAAATATTCAGTAATTAAATCTTCTCTTTTCGTCTAAGTTGTTCTATACATTTATTTGTCATTTTTAGGTGACTTGTTCAATGTGCAAAACCTTTCATTAACTGCTGTTGCTTCCCTTGTCTCTAGCTAATATCTAATAGCAAGCAATTACTTTTCTTTCCAGATCATTAGAGGAAATACACCCCTCTTTTAAGCAATATTTGGATTTGAAGGCATTAATGATTAGAGAATACTTTTTTAAATATGAGATGGTAAACAGGAGGCCTGACCCATGTTCAGTCCTCTGTCATGAGGCTGTCACAGGAAGCACTTTCTTCTAAAGAATAGTATTAAAGATACTATTAAATATTCTTTTTAAATTCATACATAATGCATATTATTCTCTTGAATTCATCAGGATATCTTGTGTACAGAATATACATAGATTTCTTCTGTGTGCTATATGCAGCATCATTTAAGAAACAGATTTAATTTTCCTATTCGTATCTGGTTCGCCTTCACTTACTATTTTATTTTTATGTGTTTGCTTATGTTTCCAGTACCTAGCAATGAAACAGCTCAAATACTACAAAGGATACGTTTTAAGATTTAAGCTACATACAAAAATAACCCTATCAAAAAGCCATTGTGACTAGAAAACATCTAACCTGCTGGTCTAATGCAGGATGAAAACTAATTTCACCTGATTAAGAAACAGATTCAGCGTGCATGTGGGATCAGTGAGATCCCACACCCATGTTTCTACCACAGCGTGTACTCACTTGAAGCTGTGTGCTTCCACAGGTTCATTACTGAGACAGACACTCCTGCCCACCTCTGAAATGGTGCCTTACCCTGTAATTTCTCTTCTCCAGAGTCCTTACCATAGTTTCACAGCAGTCATTCTGGCCCAGCTCTGCCCTAGTTTCTTACTGCAGAAGTCAGACTTGCCCATTCTCAGTGTATTCCTATGGCTTTATTAGCCAAATGGCTTTCAATTTAATAAACATTCACATAAAACTATTTGGGTTTAGGAAGATTTGATGGAATCTGTTTCAATGTTTAAATTCTTCTATTAAAATTATTAGGGATTTCTCTATTTTTCTCTTTCAAACAATATATTGAAAGAGAATAAGTAAGGATATAACTGCTTTGAAGACTTTGTAATGCAGTTAACTTTTTATAAATTACTGTTTCTTCCTATGCGAACAGAAAAATACATTTTTAATATTTTAAGCCAATTAATTTATATAAGATTAAATCTAGTTAAAATATGGAAGGAGCAAGCTGTCACCTCTTTGAGTGTTAATCTCCTGGTGATAATACTTATTTTTTTACTTTTTTTTCACATAATACTCTTAGTCAGTGTAAAATACTTGCCCCCCAGTCTGTCCTGGTGTGGTTTTAAGTGCTGCTGGCTGTGGAAATTTCTGAGAGTGTTTGGGGACACCGTTCTACAGAACGTCCCTTCAAAGGAATGATGTTTCAGTCAAAGCCAGATGCATGCAGGTGCACCTAGAGAAAGGTGCTTACTCATGTGTTTGCCTCATCACTCGCCACTGACAGTCTCATTGTGAGATTAAAAGGTTAGCAGCTTAAAGTTCAAGAAGAGCACATCATCAGATGAATAGACTGGGAACTGGAATAGTTCTCTCAATCTTTATTTTCATATTGTTGCTGATGATAATATTTGCAAGTTTGCTGTTGGTAGTGGTCTGTCACTACAGAATAAGTAAGGGGAAAAAAATTTAAAGGCAGTCAGGCAGCATCATGTCTTGATATTACCTGAATTGTAAGTAGTAAAGAAATAGTTAATTCAAGCAGTTTAAATATTTTTGTATTTGGATGCAATAGTATCAATTAAAAGGTTAGAAAATATGTGTTGATATGTAAAGTTTGCACATGCTCTGTGTTTGATTTCCAGGGAACACTGAGGTGGTGTGCTTAAAAATGCCTGTAGCAGAATAATGCTCTGTTCTTAAATATGCAGCTTTGCACTTGCATGCATGGGTCTAATGTTGCAACCAGGATAGGAGTCCCTTTTGCTGACAATTTCAGTGAAAATTGAGGGATTAAGGCTCCATTAAAAATATTTTTGAACACCACATAATCAGCTGCTGCTACAATCAGCCTGTTTTTTCTGTGGAATGATTTTTTTTTCACTATTTCTAATAAATTATTTACGATTTGTATAAAAATATTAAATACGTGGATGATGAATCTTACCATTCTTGCTGTGCATCCTAGGGCTGATATTAGTATCAAGTTCTACCTATTAAATATCCCTACCACTTGTGAATGTCACCAATTCCATATAAAGTTAATTCCATGGTACTACATCTATCTGTAATATAAAAGCTTTATCCTGACTGTTCATGCATTTTGAATTTACAAACAGGAAAGATGACTGGATTTTTATGTAAAGAGTTATCTTTTTTAAGAAATTCTTTCCAGCAGTGTATTACCAGGAATTTGTTGAGTTTAGAACTGCTTTCTATGCCTCTGCAACCCCTTTACTTTGCATTTCTCAGCGTTAAAGGCCAGTATGAGATATTTCGAACATTTTATGAAAATCACTTACTTGGCTGTAACTTTGCAATAGATTTACTACCATTCTGCTAGGTAGAATTTCAAAGTATTTGCACTTTTTGTTTTTATAGGTAATTAGGCAGGAGTTTAGGTCTTGGGAAAGAAGAACGTAATGTTTTACAGACATAAAGAGCTGACACAGGGCTGCCTGAACTTCATAGTTTTTGGGGAAAAGCTTCTTGGATACTGATTTTTGTCATGATGAGTCTTCTTACTACAGTCTTTCCTCTGTCTTAAAAATACCTTTAATTATGGTTCTCTGTGGCTAACTCCTGCCACTTGCATGTTATCACTTAGAGATATATGTTCACATACATGTTTAGAGTTTTCTAAGTTTGATCTACTTTGGCCCGATTGTGAAGGATACTAAGGAATAATGGTTCAGGGAGCTTTTTAGAATTGATGGCTTTGATTGATTGATTGATTGATTGACTGATTGAGTCTGTGGCAATTAAATTGGAGCTGAAGCCAGGAGTGTTCATGAGTACTTGTTCTGTATGTGAGGTTAAGCAGGTTGCCATACTTACAGTGTATTGTGATTATGCAATTCTTTCTGCTCCAATAGTGACTAAAGCTACTGATGCTGGAAATTTTGAGTCAGTACATTGGGGTAACAGGTAGCTACATATTTTCAAAGGATTGGCAGAAGAACTCTCTGGATTTTTAATATCGATTTTCATTCTAACTTGGAGCACTGGGGATGTTCCAGAAGCTTGTGGGAGTAAAGGTCATACTAACATTTTTTTTTAAATGGCTGAGATAACCTAGGTAATTGTAAGCCTGTCAGTCTTACATCAGTCTCAGGCAAAATAATGGAAATGCAGGTGTGGGACTTGAATAATAGAGAATTGAACTCTACTGAGGGAAGCAATACGTCTTATAAGCTCAGCCATTAAAATATAAGAAAGACAGCTCAAGTTAAACAATGAGGGGTGCTACACAGGAAAAGCATTTAGGTGCCCTAATGGGTAATAATAATAGATATAACAGAAGTTTTTCATCCAGAACAGTAGCCAACAAGAGTTAACGTAATCACAGAAGGTATGAACAGGGCAATATAGAATAAAACTAAGGAGATCATTTTATCTCTCAGCTCTGTGCAGCTAGAGAATACAAAGCCTAATCTTATTTCCCACTATTCAGCAAGGATGTTGGAAACCTGATGTCCTTAAGAGCCACAATACTTGTTAGAAAATGTTCTGTATGGTGATATATTATCTCAATGAGTTTTACTCAATTCGCTTACAAAACAAAATCATTACAGGAAGACTTGAGATTAGTCTATAATTGTATATGTGGAGAACAGAAAACTGAAAACTGAAGGCTTTAAACCTAGCAGACAAACATGTTAACAGATTAGCATTTGGAAGTAGGTGACTCATGCCATGAATAATGAACCATGGTGGCGCCTGAACACAGCAGTGGTGAATTCTTTAAGGAAGGTGGTTTATAAATCAAAGTCATGATTTTCTGAGACAGAATCTCTGCTACAAATCGGAATTTCTTCTGGGAACTCCCAAGCCCTTTGTAACACTGCAGACCAGACTGCACGGTAACAGTCATCCCTTCTGGCTTTCCAGTCTGCCTTGGGGTGTCAGCACAGCAGGTATGGCTTTGAATTGTGCTGACAGTAGGGTCTCAGAAGATGTCGATGAGCTAGAGCAGGCCTCTATAGACACTCACTGGCCTACGGGGTAATACCTTCCAATTTGACTCCTGATCACAAGAATAATACTGAAAATTCATGCTGTTTTAGCACTGACAGTAAACACAATATTTTAATTTCAGCACTTCACTTTCAGAGCCAAGAACAAGACAAATAATTTATATCTGAGGAGGTCTGCTCACTCACGAAGAGGGTTTTGCAAGTGCCAGCGCCACCTTGTATAACACTTGTTCCATTTACTTTAGTTTCCTATGGGTAAATATCTCTACAGCTCTGCAAATGATCCCCCATCAAATCTTTCCGCATACTGTCTAGGGGACACCTGGTAATTTTGCAAGACTCATTTGACATTAGCTTCTCTGTGCAGTGGCTTTAGAATAGGACATTTTCCATCTTTACTATTTACATTACTTCCAGTAGTGTTACTGTTAAAAGTTACTAGGAGTTCTTATTGATCAGAATATAACAATAATGTTGAAGGAGTTATGAAGAGCAAAACTGAACACATTTTACTTCTCTCACAGATATATTTTGGTTATCAGAATAAGCATATTTTAGCTGAAATGAAATACTTTAATGTTTTTCCTTTTTAGCCTATAAATATGCTTCTTCTTTGAAAATTGATTTTAAATAGTATGATTGCAAGTATCTGCATAAATCTCTAAAAATCCATGCATAATCACAGAAAAATAAAGAACTCAAAGCAGCCATAAGAACAAATTACATTTTATTGTTCATGGTACAGAGATTTGCCAACATTTTCTTTAAATGAGAGACTTCAACTACAGAGTACATACATCTCCTCCATTTAAAAAATACTCTTTCATTGTAGTGTTTCTTTTGTTTAATTTACCCTGTGAGAAAAATAGACATGTGCAATGTAATATTTGATTGTGCCTATGTGTTCATATTGCAGTACTTTCTAAATGAACGAGAATATATTGAAAGGTATAAGTTAGGAATTTTTAGGAATTTTCTTTTGCCCTGTCTCCTTTTAGATCTTTGTAGGAATTCTTGAAGTGGTTAAGTGAACATGATCTCAAAATGGCTGTGGTGAGTAAATGTGCTAAAGTAATAAAATATTCAAGACTGTTTCAAATTTGTATGGACTTTACTTTTCCACTCACTTTCTTGGCTCTAAAATAAGAAAGCATAGTTAAATGACTGATAGTATTAATCTGTCATACTAATTAAAAGGTATTTGAGCAGTCTGCAGATTACTGTTGGCCTTGAGGCAAGAGGCTCCATCAGGTGAGCACACTTAATTATCATTAATAGAATTTTACTTTTTATTATCTGAGTTAATTTTTTTTGTGTAAAAACCTGCTGCAGTTAGGACTGTGCTCTACTGATGTCACTGGTGTAATGAGAGCATTCTGGCCCTGGTGGCAGATCGAGGCTCTGCTGAAGGTGAGAGTAGGTGGGAATGTCAGGGGGACTGCATGAATTCACACCACCTGGCCATAATGCCATCACATATGTGCAAGCTGGTGAGAGGTTTGCTCTGGCTGTTCTGCTGATACCAACAGGTGGGAGCTATATGAGAGTGAGGAACATGAAGAGAATTCACACTTGTCCACATCTGGTTGCTTTTCAGCTCTTTTACACTTCTGCAGCAGGTGGACCTTATGCTTGGGCAGTTTCTGCATTAATTATAAAAATTGCTTATGTAGATGTGTGAGAACATTGGCATCTTTATCTATTTTGTGTGCTCTGTTTATGGAACATGAACTTAATGAAGAAGGAGGACTGAAAGAAAGAAGGAGAATCTTAAAAAGAACAGAAAACAAAAAGATAATGCTTAAGGACAGTTCTGCAAACTCTGAGTTTTTTACTGTCATTGTTATTACTGAATGTTCCCCCCTTGATTTCAGGTTCTGCAGAAGACATATGTATAATTGCACATTTCAAGCAATGATCTCTGACTGGTTAAAAAAAAAATAAGTAGAGCATAAACTACTATAGAAATAACTGTAGCATAGTAAAATAATTCACTCATTACCCTAACCTAGTCTCTGAGTAGCTAACAGATTCTCTGTGTCCCAAAATAGGATGGTATCAGAATTGGCTATTTCTTGCCTGAGGATGCAAGACTTTCTTCAGGTTCTTTAGGTCTTGTTGGTGATTCTGTTGTGAAGGAGACAGATAAAAAGTGCAAAGTAACAGTATTTCTGATGTTCTTGTCTTGTTTCCATTTGCTGGTGGTGTTAGTTGAGAGAGAAAAGCTTAGTGGTTTACTGTTAGGATCACCAGTCACAGCTGAAGGTCTGGCGCAGAAACTACAAAACCCATGATGACTTGCCTTAGTTGAATTGTTACAGAACACATGGAACTGTAGGATATGCTGTGGGGTCCTTCGTTTTCTCTTCAGGTTCTCGGCATTTTTCATTGATGCTCACAAAAGCTCATGTGCTCTATGACCAAGCATTTAATGGGATATAAATGGATATCTCAGATGTATAAAACCTGTGGAAGAAAATAGTATGTTTTCAATGTCTTATGATAGCTTCTGATAAAATATTGAAATCTTTGTCATAGACTACTATTTGAAGCTACTGGAATGGTTGAGAAATCTAATGTACAGCAAGTATGAAATCAGAACAGTGTTTTGGTTAACAACAGACTTAACCTGTATCAGCACCGTACGAAAAGCCCTCCTCTGAGGCTGAGTCACAAAGCTGTGGAGGGCCAAGTTCAGTTGTGTCTATAACTGTTGTGGGTCAGATATGGTCAAGTGACCTCATCTCCAGTCTTCTTTTTCTGTCTGTAGGAGATACTGAATGACTTCCTGACTCCACATGATATATATCTATAAATACATGGTACAGAGACTGCTTTGTTCACTTGAACTACAGTATACTTCACAAAAGAGGCCCTAATTCTTGTGGTATCTGTTCTGTGCAAATAATTAAGAAGTTCTTAATCATATGGCTCCTTTGTATTAATTAATTTTAAAAAGTAATTACTGTAGTAAATAGCTGCTTACTTGAAGTACTATTAAAAATGAGAATATTTGCAAGAAAAGGCTGACTGAAATTAATAAAATTGAGGGAGCAATATAGGCAAAAATGAGAACAGAAAAGTTTGAACACTGGAAACTATGATCTGAGTTACATTTTTGATTCACAGTGGTAGATGTTTTGCTCGAGCGAGAAGGAAAGTAATGCACCTATGTAGATTGAAACAAAATTTCAACTGTGGTGTGAAAGGGAGTGCCCATCCCAGGGATGAGGAAGAACACACAGCTTTCCTTTCAAAGGTAGGGGCAGGCAGCAACCAGCAGCCTGCTGTCTCACACAAAGTGGCCATGTTTGCCTTCTGCACTTTAGCACCCAATGGCAAGTCCCAGTGCAGTGTCATGTTATTGTAGCTCACTGTAGCCCAAGTGTCAGCACAGCCCTGGAGTGCATGGCTCTGTTCCACTTAGTATCTGGCTTCTCACAGCATTTCACTCTACTTCCTGTCTGAATTAAAAGGAAAAAAAGAGACTTTGTCAAGTATGTATCTCGTGTTTGTAGGCTGACAGGGTGGGCAAGCTATTCATCAGTTCTCCTAAAAAGTGGCGTGGAAATGCTAAGAATTACATACATCTAGAGGGCCCAGGTTAACTCTGCACAGGTGTCCATGGTGTAATGGGTGTGGGTGTTTACAGGGCAGGAACCAAGGGTATATAAAATCCTAAGACCTTTTTTACAGCATTATGTAATGTTTCCAGAACAAAAAAAAACGAAGTCTCTCCCTATCCTTGCCTCTGTCAAATGTTTGGCAATAGATACGGAAATTATTAATGTTAGTTGATGTTCTTTCCCATTTATTTGTCCTTATTGTTTCTGTCTGTAGCCTTACAGTTCCCTGCCACCAAGATCAGGAGAATCTAGTCTCTCCATCTGCATGCTCACCAGTTCTCAAAACTCTGGGACTGCCTGTGAGCCAATACATTTTACTAATCTAGGAAATAGATAAGGTAACAAAAGAAGATAAGTAGTTTAGAGCTGTACTAATAAGTAGAACTATGTCATAGCAGGAGCCCCTGAATGTTGAGGAGATTGGAGAAAGTTTGTGGAAAGTACCAATAAGCTCTTAAATCAGGTCAGTTCCTTACAGCCCTCCCCCTGGCTCCTTTTGATCTTGTATATCCAAAATCATGCCCATTTCTCTGTTACCTCAGCTTACCTCATGAAATACATATTCTCTAAATACAGTGTTTGCCTGTCCATCCATTTTCTTAAACCACAGAGCCATAGCTTTGGGACTGCCCCCTTAAACACTAGTGGTCAAGACAGGTACCCCAGCAGTCAATGTATTTCCTTATAGCAGCAATGAATTTTTTTTTGTACTTATAACTGAATGCCTGGCAAATTATGAAATCATTTAGAAGACACAGCTGTAGTTTTTACTAGAGGTAAATTACTGTTCCTTGTTCTGGTGTCAGCTGTGGGATTGCTAGTTAGTACATTTTTTAGGTTTGACCACAGGGTGAGTGCTTTGGATGAAAATGAGAGTGTCTCTTCACTGAAGGAACACGCTCAGTTTCCAGAAGCTCTCTGCTGAGTCCTTACATTGCACTGTACTTTTCTACCCTTGTCTTGCGTGCTTTGCTAGTCCTACAGCTTACATTATTTTTATCCCTATGCATAGGAATGTGTAGTTTCCTGAAGAAAAAAATTGACTTTTTTTCCATTATAAAGTACCTTGTCTACTGTTTCTTGTGTTTCTGCATATTCATACCTATGCAACAGTGTTCAATAAGCATTCATATAAAATACAGGTGAGCTTAAATATGACACATAGAGACAAGTTTCAGAAGAGAATAAAACCAGCCAAAAATAGGCTGATTCTTTACCCCAGTATGAATAATGTGCAATTATGAATTTGCTGCAGATCTGTAATAAAATTGGTAATGTGGGGATTTTGTGTCTTTTTTGATATTAAAATGGTAACATCTACAAGTTTTATTACTTAAACAAAGTTGTGTATAAGAAATATGTGGACTAAAATCAGCTCTGGATTGATACTGTAGTAAATATCTAGTATAGCTATTTACTCCAACACAATTTTGCTAATATGTATTACATTATTATATGGTAAAAATATATTACCTTGCCAGTATAGTTCCTTATATTATACAGTCTGTATCATCAATTTTAAGTTGTATTTGTATGTGCACCAGGACCCAGCTTAGCTGGAGATAGGGAATCAGCATATTGTTTCTTGGTGAATGCCCTTGAATGTGCTCCAGTCGCTGTCTTGTGTGAGACATGAGCAGCATTGTTTGCAGAAAGGGTGAAATTCTGTTTCAAACAGTATGGAGTAATCCTGCATCCTGAGGGTTGCTGTGCTTATTTTAAAACCCCAGGAAAGCTCTTCAGGATCATTTTTCAGTGAGTAGCAAGCAGCAGTGGTGGGCAGGTTTGTCACCTGGAAAGTCAGTGCTAGGTCACTTACAAAGCATATTGGTAGAACTTCAAACAGGATCTGTATGGGAGGCCAGGTCAGAATCTAAACTCAGGTTGTGGCTGAAGATACCACCAAGGAATGAAAAGTGAACCAAAGGTCTTTCTCTTACTTCTGTATAGACATTGAGGGCAGAGTGTGATGTGCTGAGGGAAGACACGAAATGTAAATTATCTCCATGTGAATTATCTAAATTTGGCTTTTTTCTCTCGTAGTTGTATTTGTTTTCAGATTATTTCAAATTTAAATACAGATGTGACTGCCAATGTAATTGAATATTAAATGCTACCAAAAATCAACCTTGGTGTGATCAACCAAGAGAGACAGGCAGCATGAGTTTTTATTAATATCTTATGCCAAGGAACATTGTGACACTTGCTAAGATGACTGGAACAAAATGTTGCTTTCTGGAACAAAGCTTAGAAATGGAGAAAATTGCAATCAATCAAATACAGCAACGTTAGTGAAACTTGGATGAAAAATCCCACAGAAACCTAGGAACATAACTGTGTAACAATCTCCCATTACTGACCATTCAGATCATGTGTAATCCCATTGTGAGGTTAGTTTCATTCTCATCACACTTTTAATCAGGACTATTGTGAGAATTAGAATTCCATTGAAATGTCTGTGAACTGTTGCTTGAGGGCTTTTTTGTTCAGTATTTTTTTCTATCAATTAAATTTGAGAATGTTTCCATCTGCATACAGTGTATCATATTTTAATAGATTTACTTGTAGTGGTCACATTAGACATAGAAGGAAATATAAAATTTTTCTTTGTCCTTCGTAATAAATGATGACATGCAGCAAAGTTGCAAGGACCACTGGTCCAAATCAACATATGCCTTTGTAACGCAGGGCAAATGCAGCCTATGACAGCAGATTTGGGTACAAGACACAAAACAAAAAGCTAATCATACAGCTTGCTTATATACTTACCTCTCAGTTGATGAGATCCTTCACTGTTGAATAAGTTATTTGAAATATACTTTACTGTACCTGCACATAGGTATCGCATCCGAAGCCAGGTTTGCTCCATGAATTTTGTGGTAAGTAATGTTGTCAGGAGCTGTTTATTTCCCGTGTAAGAGGCAGCAGCTGTGTGTGCACCTATGCTTTTGTGTGTGTTAGACTGAATGGCCTTTTTTTGTTACTTTTGTTACATATTACATTGTCCAGTATGCTGCATTTTCAGTATTTTTTCCTGTTTATAAGTCAGCATCACACCTGGCAGGAAAAGAAGAGCTGTTACTATGTTAAAACTTAAAAACAAATCATAATATTTTATTTTACTTTTTATTTTCTTCTTACAGTAATACAGTAACTATTTACTGATTATGATTTTTCTTTCCTTAATGAAGAAAACATCTCTACCATCATAATCTCCTTGTGACCAATAGGCTCAGACAGAAATCAAAACCATTATTGTTGAAAGTGTAGCCATCATTTTGGTCTTTTTGTCTTGAAAGTCAAGAGGACAAAACATCACTTAGCTTTATTTCTGTCCACAAAAAGATGAACAAAAACCATAAGAGCTGGGAAAACTGAAATTAATCTGATAAGAGAAAACACATTAAGGCTTAGGCTCACAAGGCGTTTTTAAATCTAGATTCAGTAGATATTAGCAATTACTAAATGCTTGTGTCAATATGGGTCATAGTAATCTAGGAGGGAAAATCACATTTCTAGTAATAGAGATTTTGACAATTTCTGTGGAACAAAGGCTGGTCTCCCCAACACCAGAAGAATCCAAAATAACCATCTTGAATTAACTGTTGCTTACTTGGAGTTTTTTTCTTAAGGCTAATAGGGGCAGCTTCTCATGTCACTCTAGTAAGTGTTATTGCATTGACTCCTTATTTTAATTACTCTTTGAAAAGAATGCCATGTTACAGAAAGTGATATGAACTTCTCATTTTCCACCAAATAATATATAATATACTGTGATAGATTTTTCTCTGAGTTATGGATGTATAAATCGGGATTTGTTCTATTGAAATCAATGTCATATTTCACTTTATGTGTTTTAGTCGTATTTCTGATGGTAGAATGTGGCCTGAACATTTCTAGATAAAAAATGTAAAAGAAGACTTTAGAAACAACATCTAGTATTTCTACCCTTATAATCTCCCTTAGTTAAATTAAGTAAAAAAACAGTGAAGGGTTTGTTTCCTTTAAGTATCTACTTTCATGGCTGTTAAGCTGATTTTGCAAGCATTGAGACCCAGTAAAAGTGCTTGTTTACTTCTTTCTATATTGCACAGAATTCTACAGAAGGTCTTCCTTTTTTGTCTTGCAGAATGTTTCTCTCATTTGAAAGTTTATTTTTTATTTCTCTTGTTTGCCTGTTCATTGTTGCTGAATTATGAATTTGTTAAAGTTGGAAAAGACTGAGTCTCACCATTAAGCTGGCATCACCATGTTCACCAGTAAATCGTGTCCTCAACTGGCACATCCACATGTTTTTTTAACACTTCCAGGGATGATGATTCCACCTGTTCCCTGAGCAGCCCGTTCCAATGCTTGACCGTCCTTTCAGTGGACAAATTTTTCCTACTCTCCAACCTAAAGTTCAGTGGCACACCTTAAGGCAATTTTGTCTCGTCCTGTCACTTGTTATGTGGGAGAGCAGATTGCCCTCACCTGGCTACAGCCTCTTTTCAGGTAGTTGTAGAAAGCAATGAGTTCCTCCCATGAGCCTCCTTTTCACCAGGCTGAATATCTCAGAGAAGTCTTTCAGCTAATTCTTGTGTGATGCATGTCTCCTACATCCAAATCAAAGTAGCTCAAATAATTCCATCACTTTGTTCATTCTGTTATGAAACAACAAGAATCCTTGCTAATGGAAGAAGTCTGTATTAAAAAAACAATAAATTTTATTTTATCTGATATCTGTTCATGTCCATTCACTTTCATGTGAATTGTAGTTTACTTTGGTCATATACTGTTGTTTCCTTGTAGCTTTGGTCATAAGCTGTGTGTGAAGTGGCTGCATCTGAATAAAAGTTCAATAAGGCATCCAGTGATTTCCACCATCTCACCAAATGGGACATCAAGTTTTCTGATGTGTCAGTCTGGCCAAATGTAAAACAGATCCATCCATGAAAGTTCAGGGGGAACTTTTGCTACTTGTTTACAACTTCAGTAGTAAACACAGATTTTTTAAGATGTTTTCTAAGTTTTTATTAGGTATATTCTGTATAAACAAGCATACATTTATGCACATAGGTACATATGTATATTTTTATTTGGTTTTTATATATAGTTACTTAGTTATTCTTTTACCTTCAAATATGAGAATTATAGCCACAATTTCATTTAGCCTTCCCAGGCATCCATATATAGCTTAAATATTGTGAGGTTCTAGGCTTGGTGATGTGAACACTATGGCACCAAAAAATTCAGGTATTCCAGCCATGTATCACTAGTCTGCAGGAACTTCTTAGTATTGCTATGTTTATTATTTTATTTTCTGTCTCATTTAATAATTTAATCATCTCCCTAATGATTATATATAGTATATTTTTCTCACTTCAAGACCATTAAATCTGAAACAAATTTATTTTGCATTTTGTAATACACCACATTGTTTTATATTGAAAGATAAATTTGAAGAGAAGTATAGCAATAAAATTTATCCTTGAAATATTATTTAATCTTTTTGTATAACTGAGCTGTAATAAGTAACATTATTATTAACAGTTAATTTTTGGAAGAGAGAGGGGAAGTTGGAGGAAAACAGTAGACACTGAAGTAAAATATATCTGTCCTTGGCTTCTTGTGTAAGTGGCTAGATGACTATGAATTTTGAAATTTCTTTTCGAACTTAGAAAAACCAAAAGATGAGAGGGGTTTAAAATCTATTTTGAAAGATCATTTGTTGGTTAAACTGAGTCATAAGAACTTATATTTAGCTTTTGGGTGGTTTTTTTTGTAAATCAGAGGCAAGTCAAGCGTATTTAGATAAATGATGGAGAACTTGTCTGCTTATGACTGGTACTATTTTATATTAAAGAAGAGTAACACAATTGTTATTCAAAGTATGACATCCTGTCTAGTAAGATAATGAGATTCAATTGAATATATGCTAAACTTCATAATCTCAGATTTTTTTTGAATAAATAAATTTTTTTTAAAAAAAGATGTGAGGTTCGGATGTAAGGCAGTAGCATTCAGCAAAAGCAATACAAGATATCAGCATTCTCTGTGTGCTGTGGAAAGGGCAAAAAGAAAAGTACTTCCTGTGGAAATATCCATATGAAATTCTTTTTGGTGATGGAGGAGGAGGGGGACAAGGAGTTAAAATTAACATAAATAATAAAGTGCAGTTGGGTGGGATCAGAAGTCTCAATGCTGCATCTGGGTGCAGGAAAACATAAATCACTGCAGGTATAATTATGAAGGTAATTGCAATGCAGCGTAAGTAATACCAAAAAATGAAATTAAAAAATTGCAAAGGAAATAAAATCACGAGCAGCCAAAAGACAAAAAGTTTGTGATAAATGGTTCATTTAGACCTGCAGTGCTGTGTGGGCAAAAGTGGATTGCAATCATAGCCATTTCAAAAATGAAAACATAAGAGAAAAGGAAATTGGACAGAAATGGCATGGAAATTACAGCCTTTGATCCATTTTTGAAGAACCTTTTATGAGACATCATCGTGAGTGGGCAGCAAATTCTTTCCAGTCTCCTCTTAAAGTACTTGTGAAAGCTTGGAGACCATGAGACTGAAATAAACGTTTTAGCATGGATTGTGGGAATGTATCCCTCTCTTTTGACCTTTTTTAGCTTTTATAGGCAGCCCAGAATTGCACTGAATGTTTAGTGTGATAATATAGAATATATAATATAGGCAATTACATAGAACATCGTTTAGCACCGTGATATAGAAAGGAAAGTGTTTTCTCTAGTAGCACTAGGATTTTATTAATTCCCTATAAAAATGAGGAACTGTATGTGGGGATGGACTAAATGTTTTTAAAGATTTGTTAGGCAGAAGCACAGATGGGGTTTGCAGCTCTTCTAACTCTGAGGGCTCACTTGATCTGGGCTGAATAAGTCCCTGTTTAAACTTGCCACAAGCTGTGTTGCTGAGGAAGGCTCTGTCTTTTTTTTTCCTAATACTGCATCATTTTGAACCTCCTGGGTTATACTGCTGTCTTGAGAGAGCTACAATGTCTCAAAGTGAAACTTCAGTGTACATACAGAGAAAAGAGGTAAATTGTGAACATGAATAGTCCAGCTCTGCACTAGCTAAAATTAGATTGATCTCTGAGGCTATAAAACAAAGATGATCATAGTCTGGTTCAATCACTAACAAAATATCTGTAATGCTGCTGTAAAACATTAATGTTATGGATGTATTTGGCAGTACTCCTTATTAAATACCAGTAATTAAAATCAAAATACATTGGGTTAGCTATCTCATTCTATAAAGCCTGAGTAATTAGCTTTCAGGTAATTGGTCAGATTAGTAACTGTACATAAAATGATTATTGTTGATGAGAAGAAATATGTTACTTCATGATTTGAAGGATCATGAATGCTGTCACATAAAAGAATAAGTACACTATTTTACATTTCAGTAAACAACAGCTGGATTCTTCCAAGAGTGCTGCTTAAATCAGATTCAAGCTGCCTGAAGCAAAATCCCTATTTATTTTCTTATTTTATTTGACTTGACTGGGTTCTGTTTTCATTAACATTTTCTATCTGAACTTTTGAATTAGAAAACCTTTTTATTCAGCAGAACAAGTCAAGTTGTTTTTGAATTTGTGAAATTTGGGATCTCTTTTCATATTTTTAAAATTTTGTGCGTCTCTATTAAGGTGGAAAATACTCTCCATTTATATCCAGATAGGGATTATAGGGAACAGTAACAAAATTAATAAAAATGTTTACTCCTATATAGCCTATTTGATTTTCTATTTCAGAATATTTGATTATTAAATGGGAGGTGGAGACAGCTGTCTTTTGCTGTTGGGGTGCTGCTGTTACCATTATTAATCATTTATATAGTTTATGTGTAGCTGTTGTTCATGTCTTAGGCAAATAAAAAATGTCATCCATGCCCTGAAGTGTTTGCAATCTAAAATTAGACAAAAGAGGTAACAGATGATAGCAGTCAGCTCTAGGAGTGGGAGTTTCAGAAGAATATGTTATTGTTTACCTTCTACCTTCTATTGTCCTTCTACCACTTAGTCTTCGAAATGCTTTCTCTCAGCAGACTGCTGATGTGTTGTGGGTCACACTGTGCCCCATGCTCCAGACTATTAATGGAGGTGTCAAACCAGACCAGACCAGTTTTGACCCCTGGGGTACAGCCACGGGTTAGCAGACTGTGTACCACTGATCACTGCCTTCTGTGCCTAGCTCATTGGGTAGTCTTCAGTCCACCTCACTGCCTGCTTGTCTAGCTCATCCTTCATCAGCTTCTCTATGAGCATTTTTACAGGAGACAATGTTAAAAGCCTTACTGAAGTCAATGTTGGCAATAGCCACTGCTGTCCTCTCATCTACAAAGTCAAACGTTTCATCATAGGACGTTGTCAGGTTGGTTAAGCAAGATTTCCCCATTCTGAAATGTTACCTTCTCCCAGTTACCTTCTTGTCCTTTTTGTGCCTGAAAATAATTTCCAGGATTACGTGCTCTGTCACCTTTGCAGGAATATAGGTACGATTAATAAGTCTGTAGATCCTTGGGTCCTAATTCCTGCCATTGTTAAAGTTTGAAGTGACATTTCCTTTACTCCAGTCTTTGGATGCTTCTCCCAGTTGCCACAGTGCTTCAAGATTATCAAGAGTAGCCTAGAAATGGCAGCAGGCAGCTCCCTCAGCATTTGTGGGTGCGTACCATCAGGGACCACAGTATTTCCTGGCCTGATCATCTTCCACCAAGAGCACATTTTCTTGTTCCAGATTTTCCCATTGGTGTCAAGGGCCTGGAATTGCAGAAGGCCAGCCTTGCTAGTAAAGACTCAGGTGAAGACAGTATCAAGTACCTCAGCCTTTACTATGCCCTGTGTCACTAGGTCCCTTGGCACACTTAGCAGCAGGCTCACATTTTCCCTAGTCTTCCTTTTGTCATTGCATACTTATGCAAGTTTTTCTTGTTGTTCTTTGCCAGGTTCAGTTCCAGGTAGGCTTTCACTTTCCTAACTGCATCTCTGCATGTTCAGCCAGTATCTCTGTATTTCTCCCAAGTCTCCCCTCTCTGTTTTTGACCTCTGCATGCTTCTTTTTTTTCTGTTTGAGTTTTGCTAGAAGCTCCATTTTCATCCATGAAAGCCTCCTGGCATTTTTTTCTGGCTTCCCCCTCACTGGGATGGAACAGCTGTAGCTCCTGCAGAGCACAGTCCCAGCTCTCACAGGCTCTCCTCAGATGACAGATGCTCCAGTCCTTTTATGATCCTCTTGTCTGTTCTCTGGGAACATTGCAGTATGTCCATGTCTCTCCTGAACTGGGAAGCACAGAACTGGACACAGTACTCCAGATATGGTCTCACCAGTGCTTTCCTTTTCAGGTGGTCATAACAAGGCATTTAAGTAATGGATGTGGTAAGGAGATTGTGATTAACACATGACTCATAAGGGTAAGAGAAGTAAAGTTTGCAAGAAAGAAAAGAGAATTAAAAAAATCAGTCTGAAGAGTCAGCAGAGGAGAGTCAGTGGGATATAAAGCACAACTAATTGGAAGCAGCAAAATAGAGCAGAAGGATGAGATACATATATTGGGAAGGTGAGTAGGAGGGTGAGGATAAGAGGAAGTAGCTAAAGCTTGATAAAAAGTTAATTGAAGGCAATAGGAAACTTTTATGTTTATTTCAGCAAATTCTTGTTAGGGCACAGGTTGTAGAAGTGGCAGGTTGTTAAAAATAAGATACACCCTGTCTAGACTTCAGATTTCCTAAAGTTCAGCTATAACAAGTGTCTCTGCGACTTTGAACCTGATTTCTTGGATTGGTGGCTGATGATTGCTTTGGTGCCTCAGTGGGATGAGCTTACAAGAGTGACCGAGTCAAACGATTGCTGTTTCAGAAGGATGTTCTGATTTGCAAGGGTGGTTCTTTTAGTGGAATAATCCTCTACCTGGTTGTGGCTGAAGGAGATTACACAAATGCTCCAAAGAATGAGAGTATTACTGTGTCTCTTCATAACACAGAAGAGCTCTACAAAATGAAGACAGAACCAAATAGATATTTAAAATTTCCATTTCCTCATAGGAAAAATGAAAGCCAAACTTTGATTAACTGGTTAAATTCTACACATTTTTATCCTAAGCCACCAAGCTGTTTAGAAACTTAAATGGTTCTAATAAGGGTAGCATGAGGTCTGAGCAGATTTATTTTATGAGAAAAGTATCACATATTTTGTGAGCCCTAAATTCTGATAGGGCCACCTTTTATCCTTACTTTCTGGGGAATTACTTGTTTGTTTTTATTTTTAAAGAATTTCCCTACATCTTGTCTATTGCTTTTTATAACTAACTTGAGATTGAGTTCTAATGTGTAAAACACATGCCAGTGATTTAGCTGCTACTATAAGCTTCTTCAACCCTAAATCTCCAAAATATGTTTGGATTCCCTATTGAAATCTCCTTTTTAAGAAGTGTTACTGCTATAACCATCTGCAGGTAACTAATGAACAACTTAAACAAAATACAGCATGTCTGTGTTTGGTCTTTTTAGAAATGCCATGATAAATACCTTTTTTTTTTAAATTCACCAACCTCTGCATAATCTTTGGTTTCTAAGTTGGAAAAGCATATTCAATATATATTAAAAAGAAAAGAGAAATATTTCCAAAATTCTAAGTTTTGAAATGCCACATGCTCTAGTATACTTAGGAGTTTATGGAATGTGTCTGAACAAGTGGCATGTAAGGTCCCCTGTAAACTAGAGAAAGGATAAGAATGAATTCCAAAGGCTAGGAACAAATATAATGCTTGGCAAAATTCCCTTGGCTTCCTTTCCTTCAAATCAGGACTGTTGTTATACTATTTCTACCAAAACATAATTGCAATCCTGTAAGTACAGATATCCCCAGTATCTCCAGTGTAAAAGACTTTCTTCCAGAACAGAACTGTATTAGCTGTAATAGGTATTAACATAGCTATCTTACGATAGCAAGTAATAGGTAAGCAGAGGAGGGTTCACAGATGACAGATTGATAACTAAGGCAATAGTGTTCAACCAAGGATTTCATATACTTCCATAGGATTATGTGGCAATAGGGAATGAGGTAGATTTCTTGGCCATTTCTCAGTTTCTCATATCTGGGGCTATATGAAAGTATTACAGCTCTTGAATACAAAGTAGGGAATTGCTTTAGTGGTAGCCAAAAACTCATTGTATTTTATTTGTTTTGTTTTGAGGAGGTGATGGGATACTGGGGTCAAATCATTCTTCCCCATTCGTACTAGAGTATTGTTTTATGTTAAGGGTTCTTATCTTCTTTTCAAACTTCAAGAAGAAAACATGAAAAATAGCTTTTATTACCCTTCTGTGGTATTTGTAAGGATAGTGAAGGAATAGCTCATAAAAAGATATTTCTCAAGTTTTAACATACTGACTTTTTCATTACCGTAGCAGGTGGTCATTTTCATATAAATGAAACTGGTAAATAGCAACCCAGTTTTTCACATGGATTCAATTACAGTGAATGCTTCCAAACACCAAACGCATGGAAAAAACTCTTCATTCTCTTTCTAACCAAATAAAATGAATCTTTAAAACTTTTATGTATGTGTGTGTGTGTGTGTATATGTATATGTATATGTATATGTATAGATAGATATCTATATGTGTATGTGTATATATATACACATATATATATACACACATATATTTATATATGCTATGGTCTAAATGCAACAATATATAAAATAAAAAATACTGAACTTTATATTTTTCCATTTTTCTCCCTTGAGGTTGATACTGAAGCTATACATAATATAATTTAAGCCAAAGGAAATTTACCTTTTCTGTTTATATATTTGTGAAATAGCTTCAGGTTTCTTACAGAAGATTCTTCCTCACTTAATATTCTCATAAACTCACCCACCTCCATCTTTTTGGGCAATCATTACTTCAGTGCATGGCATCTCACAACTTGCCATCAATGAATTCATCTTACCTAATTTTAGATCTATGGAAGTCAGACATCATGTAAATACATTTAGGAAACAGATAAAATTTTGTAAATTTTCCTCTGTACATGTCTTTTTTTCAATATTTTTTTTTCCTAGTCTGCTGTTAGATCAGGCTTAGTATCTAAAATCAGGTGAGATAAATACCACTCTTTAAGTCCTCAGTGCTCTAGAGGTCTGGTTAAAATATTAATCTATCTAAGGACTATTGAAACTATATGAAAAAAAGGCAACACACAGTAATAATTACTAATTATGTCAACTATCATGTATATGAAATTTATTACAAAAGTTCATAGTGTTTTATGGGGTCCATGAAAGTTTAAATGAAATATTTCCAAGTAAAATGAAATTAATTTTGGAATAGTATTTTAAAGTGCTTGAGCAACATTTTAAATAATAATTCTTGAGCACAGCTTAGGGGACAAGGAAGTACATCTTATATAAGAAGTGCAGCTTTTAACCTGCATGCCACTAAGACCAAAGATGAAAATAAAAGTGCTTCCAGTGGGATTCCATAGCTGAATGGCGTTCAAAGAAATTATTCCTCCCTGATTAACTTCAAAATACTTTATAGGCAATTGTGAGCTGTGTCTTGGTTCAGTGCTGTAGCTGCTATCTGCAACTCATTAGGTTCTCTGTAGAGAAACAAATAAAATAACATGAAGAGTTTACACAAAATTGGTCCATTTAACTGGGGGTCCTTACAACTCTTGACATCTGTCTTTGTGTCCAGCAACCTGCTGACAGACAAAGGCAGGAATTTAAGTTCTTGGCATTACAGATTCTGTTAATCACAGCTGATGGCAGACTTCCTCTGTAAATCTGTTCTGTTTATTGTGGGAGAACATTCTATATAAGTATGTAAAGTTGTGCTTTGGCAGAGGTGGTTCCAGAGATGACCAAGATACGTAGTTATTAGATTTCTATTTCCCTCTCAAAAGTCTTGCAATTTAAATTACTGTGCTAAAAACTTCTGAATTCTATCCTAAGCAGACTTGCAAGGCTACGAATGTTGGCATGCATAAAAAAAGAGTTCATGATGACTTAGTGATTATTTCGAAATACAGTTTGTATATTATTTTAATTACTGTTACTAAGCTCAACTGTTGATGGAAAATATGTGTGCATTAATTAGTATAAGATACTGATAAGCATATTAAATCAGGCACATTATTTTTGCATATAAATTATATTTTGGAAGAAAGGTTGTTGATCTGGACATAAAAGTGCTAATAGTGATTTGTAAAACAATTTTTATCATGAAAAGATATGGAAGTTTATGCTGAAAGGTAGCCTTAGGAGAAGGCAATAAAGCTTTAAAGAACTGAAGAACTTAGCTCTTTCCTCAACCTGTACCATCCTCATCCTATAGATCCCTTTTTTTGCAGACGTTCTATTTGTACTGTTACAAACACAAGAGTTTGCATCTGAGTCCTTCACACTGGCTCTAAATTAAGATTCTGCAGTTCCATGCCAGCTGTATTTGGGGTAGAGATTTCCTCTCTTCAGAGGCATGAGTGAGCTTGTTTCAGTGTCTGTGTTAGGGAGGGTCAGTAATACTCTGTTTTGCAATTTGTCATTAAAAACAGGACACTAATATCTATCGTGCTTTCCATTTAAATAACCTGTAGACTGGTACTTCATCTACAGAGATCACTGCAACTTTCTTCTACTCCCATAAGGATTTACTCAAAACAAAGCCATGGGCAGTTTTTAATATGATATTAACACCCTTTCAGATAATTCTTAATTTGCATCTTTCAAACCTTCCTACAGAAGTGAAAAACAACACTGATTGTCACTAAAGAATCAGTGACTTACATAAACTGTTTTATGAGTGGACATGTCTATATTAAAACTAATAGTAAAATTTTGTATTATTTATGTGTATATGCAATTATCACTTCAAACCACACCTCGACCATTTTACAAATAACATGTTGCTGCTCACTTTATGGAAATTATGTCTGTATTAAGAATTGCTTATTTGTACTCTCTATGCTTATTATGTGCTAGTTAAAGATACTTTCCTGAGTTATTAAAGCTGAGGACCCAGAAGCTACCTAAATGGGAGCCCTTTGTTGAAATAATGGTGAGAACTCAAAGCCTCTCTTCATCTCAAAGAGAGCTCTGTGTGTGCAACAACCCTGAATATTACATTGTTCACTTAAGTCCTTGTTCTTTGGAAGTCAGTTTGAAAATCAAATTATTTTTAAGATATCAGTTTACCAGTTTTAAGATACTAATTTAAGGTATCAGTTTACCAGATTACCAATTTAATATACCAGTTACCTTTGTGCTTCATAACCAAGTCTACTTAGTGAACATCATGAAATGACAGGCTGATGCCTAAATTCAGCTGAGATGTGAAATGCTGTAGTCTACAAATCCCATATCTGAAAATTATCACTATATTTTGCTTAAGACGGGGGTTATATTAAAAGAGATATTAATTTACTAGAAAAGAAAGATTAAAGTTAAGCCATATTGTATTTCCTAATAGTTTGTTATGTAAAAAACATTTTAATAAACGAAATTAATTAAAATACATATTTGTTTTAGTATTACCTCAATATTCAGCGTTGATAGTTGTCATGAGTTTGAAGAAATTGTACCGTACTTGTTTACTTTTTGTTTTCTTTTTGATTAATCATGCCTATTTTTATTTCCTATTGCATGTGGTTTTTCAAAAACTGTAAATAATTTAGAGATGTCCTAGATTTAGAAAATTATGTTTTAAAAATCTATTATAGAAAGTATGCCTGGAAAAGGTACTTAGTTATGCACAAGAATTTTCTTGTTTTCATGACAATGGTAGACCGTTGACCTCAGTAAAATACAGGGATTTAGAAGATATTTTAACAAAACAGTAAGTAGGAGTATGGAAGTAATTGAAGCCCACATGGAACTGGCATATATTGAGCATGCCAGACTAAATTGCCCGTGTTCTTTGATAAGAAAGGAACCTCAGTAAATCTTATCTATATGGACTTTCTAGCATTTGTTGTGGAAGTGTATTTAAAAATAGGTCTTAGTTTTGTTGCAAATGTGTAAAAAAGCTGCAAGGTGATTAAAAACCTATCAGAAGCAGCAAACATGATGATCTGTATTTAAAGTTACTAGATAGGAAGGAGGTTATTAGTGAGATTGTTGAAGGAACACTGGTCTTGAATCAATATTATTCATTTAACAACTGCCCCCAAAAGTCAGAAAACTTTAAAGATTTGTTTCTGATACATACTGGAGAGTTTTGGCAGCTTGTAGAAGAAATTATATATCTAGAGACGTAGGAGAGGATCATTAGAAATAGATCAAGTGTGTAAGTACAAAATGAAAGGTAACCAGTCATAAAATATTTCTTCCCCATCTGGATTCTCATCCCTTGAAAACAACAAGGAAGAAAAACAAAAATCAGCTTGTGGGTGAGTAGAGATAGCATCATGGAAAACTGAAGGAGGAGTTACTGGACAAGACGTTCAAGAAATGTGGAGGTGTGTTAATTTAGAAAGACAAAGGTGGAATTAAAGTTGAAATGCTATATAAATTTCTTGCCATCATTTTTTTCATGGAGATAGTTCCATATTAAAGCAGACAAGGAGAAGGGTTATTAAAGGGTTATTAAAGTGACCGAGGAAGAGTCACAGTTGTCCCGATAGCAAAGAGTCAGTACAGGCTGGAAATTCTCAAATTTCTCAAATTTACAGGCAGTAATTCTCAAATGGAAAACATAACTTTCAAGTAGTGCTTGAATCCTTGTGCTATGTTTTCTGTGTTCCTTAGTATTACATGTAAGAAATTATATGATTCCAGCTTTGGCAAGTTTTTAATCTTAATTTTGTACCAGATTTCATAAACCCTACATTAAACTTTGTTCAGGTATCTGTCATTAAGCAGAATATTCATGGCATTTTAGTAGGTCGAAACAAAGAACAGGTGTGTTCACATTGTGATGCGCCAAGATATGCAGCATCTACTAAAACAGGTTTGGGAAGTACTGACCCATCGAGTTCATATGAGTTCTCTGTGACAGAATTGAATCAGAAATGCAAGACTGGCATTTTCACTGCTGGATAATTTGTTTCCACCTTGCATTTGTGCAATTTCATTAGTAAAGATAGCAGTAGAAAATCCCTGTGGGTTCAGTCGTTCCTTTTCTAGGTGCTGTTTTGCCTAACAGCATTTCAGTATTTTTGTAAGGGACTGATCAGTACAGAACTCAGCTAATTGATAAAAGGGAAAATCTTCATTACAACTTGTTGGAAAAATACCCTCTATACTAAGTAATTACATTTCAGAATAATATTCAGCTACTCTTACATTTTGAAGATGTAGTTGAGTTATTTATTTATTTTTATATTTACATTTAGCTGGGCATCCTGCATATTATTTGTTGTTCAGGATTGCTTCAGGACTACAAAATCCGTGTGAATCACATTATGAAGCTCTGGAAATGCCAGATATGAGTCAATATTTGTGGTGTTTATCTGTACAACTCAAGCCAAGTCTTCCAGCAAGGCAAATACTTCTGAAAAAAGATTGAAATTCAGCTGGTATAAAAAGGTTCTGATGGTCTGAATCACTTAGGCCTCTCTTCGCTGGGGAGATGCAGCTGGATGGGCAAAACAGAAACCTAGAAAAATAATTTCACACTGATAATTTCCCTTACTGCCCTCCTTCTCTATAGGAAAGGGTCTGCACTTTATGAAATGCTTAACTGTGTTAAAATAGGTCTACAAATTCATATGTAATAGCCTAGTAATGTTGACGTGCACTTTGGTGAAATAGGCTGTTTAGATATGGCACTAAATTTTCAGCAGATGTTTAAGTCATTATAAATTGCAAATTTGGAAATGACTGCCAATTTAAAAAATTAATTAATCTTTTATACAGACTGTCATTTCATGTCTGAAGAGTTGCTGGAGGGCTTTTTTTCTGGTTTTGAAAAAACTCAGCATACTTGTTTTATCTAATAGTTCTTGTCCTAATGTGTGCAGAGGTTTTATTGTCACTGCATTGTTCAGGGAATTAAGTATATATGAATGATTATCTGTCTTTATCTAGACATGCATTCATATCTGATATTTTCCTTCTTGTCTTGAAATTTAATTTCTTTCAATTTTCTACCTAAAATAGCAAATACAGTTTCAACCCTGAAAAATATTTTTAGAACAATCACTGTTGTGAATCTTTGTAAATTCTTCTTTTCCCTGTAGAACCGGGTATTTTTGTTTGTTCTCTCTGTCCTGTGAGTGTCAAGGCAAAGTTACTTTATTGAACTTTCAATGTCATTGAATTTGCAGACAGCAACTCAGGTCTTCTGTGAAGTCAGTGTTTTGGGACTGAAATTGTCATTATTTTTCTCTGTTGGAAAAAAAAATGTTGCATTCAAAATTTGAAGCCAAAGTCCTTTTTTTGTAGAATAAATAATTATCCTGACATAGTTGGCTATTTTCTCATGTGTCATAAATTTTGTGAGAACAGAGAAACATGGTTACAGTCCTAAAGAATCCTGATTCTATTTTCTTGGTTTATTTCAGCTGTAATTTTCCCTGGTCTTTAACTGAGAATTCCATGTGGGAAGCTTTGTATGTTATGAGCTCTCTAGTCTGATGCCATATTTAGACTGGCAGAAGGGTTCGTGCTTCCAGTGTTGGCTCTTTATGGCAGGAAGCAAAATCTTTAATCCTTGATGAAATGATGTCCTGCATTTTTCTGTATATAAGGACTTCTTATACTCATTTTCCTCCATTTCACATTATTCTCTGGAGCACTGACTATGGAAAAAAGCAGCATCACACCCTTGAGTTCTATCTGTATATTAATGTCTCATTTAAACATTGAATCCATGTTTACCTCCAGTTATGAGGAAGCTGTGTTGTGCTGCTGGGCATTATAGAAAACTGAACTATCAGAGATGCTGAAATGTGAGGGAGAGGAAATATGCTTGTAAGGAAAATGCATCAGGCAGCATTTTAAGATTTGTCTGTTTGACAGTGCTGCTGATTTTGCTTATTTGTTTTTATCTTCTGGCTTTATTATCAGTATAATGATTTTGTTTTATACTGGCATTTAGAGAGCTACAGATGGCAGCATATTTACTTTTTTTTTCCCCCCCCAGAGATACTAGAATGGGAAATTCGGGAATAAGCTTTTCCATAATGCTGGGTACAAGCCTGAAGAAGTCCTTTAATTTTTATGTCTTTCAGTTTCCCACATAAAAACCTGAGTTAATATTTCCCTGCTGCCAGACATGTTATTCTTCCCCTACAGCAAGAGAATACTTTGAATAGTTAGGTAAAGGAACTCCAAACGTTTATATTTAGAGGGTTGGAATAGGATAATCCTGCTAATGTAGAGTTTTAAGAAAAGAGAACATTTGATATTTGTTCATAACTTATTCATTGCATTTAGATGCAATGCCAGTTTGAGAAAAAGTCTAGCTGGGTTTGGCTCAGCATTTGGGTCGATATATCAGAATATGGAGTAACAAGGCCAAATTTAGCTGAGCCTCCGATTGAGTGCAGTTGGACTAAAGGTACTGATGCGGTCACTTCTTGATTTGCTTGTTTGCATATAAACATTTGACTGTGTCAGTTCACCTGCTGTAAATATCAATAATCAGAGCTGGCAAGTAAGATAAAAGAATAGAGCTGTTCTGAGATAAAACTATTCTTGCCCTAAAATGCAAACCATAATATGCAAATTCATTGTGAACTAAAAATATGTATTCCTCAGAAAAATCCTTACATTTGTTGTTGAAAGTTTGCCTTAGTTTTGGTACACAACCAAAATAAACACCTGAAATTTCAAGAGGAATCACTAACTGCAAATGAGAAATTCTGTAAGTTGTTGCCTTTAAAATACAAGTGTGAAAACCCATTAAATCCATGTAAGAAAATCAAATATCAAAAAAAAAAAAAAAAAAAAGGCAAGAAACGTGCTTGAAAATATTTTCAGTTTCCTACAACACAGTGAAAGCCAGTTATGTCATCTACCCTTTTATCCTTCCTCATGCCCTGCAAAAACCCAACCCCTTCCCACAAAATGCACATTTTTTTCAGTTCTGTAGCTTGTATCTGCCAGTTGAAAACAGTCAGTGGGGATGTGTGCACTGGTTTGTGAGGGCTGAGGGGCAGTAAAGGATTTCCAGATGGCAAAGTAACCCCAGCCTCAGCAGAGTGGCCAGGGCATTTTACAGGGCTGTGGCAAATGCACTGACAGGTCTTTTGGATTCCCGCACATTCCCGGGGCATATTGTAATCACTGGCTGTGGAAGCAGGGAGTGGAAATATTTCAAATTTTGCAAAAAAGGACTGAAGTTGGTCGAATTCATCCTGTTATGGAAGGGGGGGAAAATCAGCTTGAATTATTTTTACATAAGGGGAGAATTGCTTCCTGCTCAGCACTAGGCACTTTCAGATTGTGCTCTCAAACACATACAAACACACTTTCATGGTGTTTAACTGCAGGGTTTGGGTTGGAATCACTTCAGAGGAATATTTGAACATTCCCACTGGATATTTGAATAATACAGGATTAAGATTTTGTATATAGTGTATACACATGTGTGTATTTTTACAGCCTACATTTTATAATAAGAATTACTGAAATAATCTTTTGTAAGAACTGCTAGATGTAAAAATATCTGCAGAATAGAAATAATGCTGATGAATTTATGTGACACGTAACGTTTTCCTCTCTTCATTAGTAGAAGGAGCTGGGAGGAGTCTAGTGGAGCAGAGGAGTTGAAAGAGCATTACAGCTGTGTCAGCTGTCTTTCCCCTCACGGCTTTGAACAGTTTTCTATCCTCAGAGCCACCTCCCTGTAATCCTGAGCAATACCTACAGCAGGATTTGCTGTCTGAACAGAAACGCCTGTGCTCTCCTACCTATTTCTTATACTGTTGTCTGAAAATGTGTACCTGCTGTCGAATCTGCTCCTTATTGTCTAATTATATTGTCCAGTGAAACAACTAAAATATGGCAAGAGTAATTAACAAAAGAAAACAAAATCTTTTTTTTTTTTTCTCAGCCTGCTGGGAGCATACACAGAGCCACAGGCTGTAGCTGACCCACTTCTTGATAAATCACACAGCGTAACTAACACTGAGGCAGCTAATGCCATCTACTGACTAAAATAACACAACCACTGAGATAGTCAGTCACAAAAGGAGCTTGCAGAGCTGGTAGCATTAAAAATTATCAGAACATTATGTACACCTCTTTGATTAAATATAAGCTTGAGAAGTTAAACCAGGTTCTTGAGAAATCAGTATTCATTTGTCATAAGTTTGTTCTGCAGCAAGAAAGCTAAAATAATCTGGTGTTAGGAAAGCCTTTCAACGACCTGATTTTCAAAATTGTTTAGTGCCTTCTCTTCCATTGTCTTCAGATATGTTTGTATCTTCTCAGAATCTCTGAAAATCCATGGTGATGCTGGTTTGCTAAAAATACTTTATATGCTGAATGCCATGTGAAACAGTAAAAGAATTGCCCTTTCTCATCCCCATTCATTGTTGCAGTGAGTTATACCCAAGTGAGTGATAAATGATTGTTTTCATTTCAGAGGTGAGACTCAGCTTTTTATTTTTGTTCTCAATATGAAGACATGGTCAGTGTTAAGTATGTTGCTGCTTTATGATACCTGCAAATAACCACTTAACTTATCTTTTCCTGTGTTTATAATAATAAATACATGGCTTCGATGCAATATGCAGAGAAATTTGCATTTGGAATAAGTGCCTCATTTCCTGCTAAAAATTATTCACTGAGCAAAGTGGATTACATATAAGATACCAGCATTTTCCAGGTTAATAACAGAGAACATTCCCTCTAATAATGAATAGCCACTCTGCACAGTAAAGCAAATCAGTGTGCTCTTTTGAGACAATTAAATTATAAATCGAAGTCTCATTAAAGCAGACAATGTACTTCTGTATGTTCTCAAGTGGGGTGGTGTCACTTTTACTGGGTCACTTCTGTGTATGCTAAAATATTACCATTTCTGAGGCAAAATCCTTCTGATCATGTGGAACTTGATGGCGTTATAGAAGGAGATGGTGCTGTTCACCCAAAAAAATCCTGACTGGATTAAAGTCCTGAATCACTGTTTACTGTCCTTATTCTCTGTCCTTTTTTTGTACATCAAATATCCAAAGTTCACATCTGGAATAGCAACAACTTTTCAGCAAATCTGTACATTTCCTCATATTCCAAAATGACACTGCATTCTTTATTCATAGTGTCCAAACCACTGCTTCACTCTGTAGCTTTAATACAGAGGCAGGTTAAAATTTCAAGGAACTTGCCGCAATTTATCCACTTTTATCACCTTTTTGGATGAAAAGGATCTTTAGTCATTTTGAGGGAACAAGGAAAAGGCATACTGTGAAGGAGGTGAAGTAGGATGGAATCAAATATTTATAGTTAATGTTGTTCAGGTCATCTTCTACAGCTTCTTTAATTAAAAGAATAAGCTCAATTAATAGAATTCGTTCACAAGTTCCACTTTCACACAATTTTACCTTTCTGGGCCAGATTCATTTTCATTCCACTATTTGAAATCTGCATGACATTCTGGCAAGTAGTCTTCATTCCTGACTTGAAGTAGCATTTCCCAGACCACCTGCTACATCAGACCAGAATAATTCTTAGTTTGACCAAAATCCCTTCATAGTCTAATTACTTACTCTGTTAAATTTATTCTAATATCTGTCTTTAAAAAATCTATCCTTATATAATATTTAACATTTTAGAAGATGTCATCCACTACTTCTTCGTAGGTTTTTTTTCCCTTTAGTCTGTTATATAGTAGATATTTCAAGACTCATATAATCTCCTTACAATTCTCAATTTTACTACAGATTTTTTTGTCTGGTTTGTTTTTATTGCAGTCACTATAGATGAGAACAAGTCCAAAAGACGTGTAAATTTTTGTTAAAACATTTTGTACTCATTGTTAAGATTTTTTTCGCCCCTTGAGATCTAATTACTTTTAAAAATTAAATTACATGTTCTGGACAGTTCTGTCCAGCGTAAGCATGTTCATTTGTGGAATAATAGCAATTGTAAAACTTTTTTCATTGCTTTCAATCGTCTTTGTTTTGTTTTGTTTTCAAAATGCCATGGATTGCACTGTTTCGGAGGTGTTTACAAAATAGCAGCTCAGTCTTGGGTTTCCCTTTCTGTGCGCAGTCAATCTCTTGTGTTGATCTTGGTTTAAGATCTCCAATGCCTGGGAAGTAAGGCGTAAGTAAAAATTAAGTGAGGTTTGCATGTGGCTGGCTCCAATTACAATGTGATTGCAATTTGTCTAGAATATAGTAGTTGACTGAGAAATAAATTTTTGGGTATAATTATTAAATTATTTAAATGCTCATATAATTTACTATTACGTGATATTTATGGCAGTTCCAAAATTCTGCATTTATAGTCTTTAGGATGAGATTTCTTGTTTTCAGTTACCATGAAGCCAAAGAAAATTTCTGTAGGTTTTACTGCTCATGTCCTACCTTTTATGTTTGGACCTTTTCTTTTTGAGATTGAGGATACATTTATTTTGAGGTTTGACAAAGAAATATATCTCTCTACATACATAAATGATAATTTTATATATTTTTAACAAGATACTGTACTTTATTGAAGTTTTCCTAAGCAAAAGCATTTTTTGATACAAATGTACAATATTCTTACTGCTCTTGTGTGAAGGTAAAGTGTTGTCTAATTTTTTCTATGGTTAACATGAAGGTTTGACTTTCTGACAGGTGAGATTTTTTCCACAGTCGTTCACTTAAAAACAATAGGATGTAGATAGGGGTAGGGTTTTATTCATTGAACTGGTTATATTGTTGTCTTCTTTGTTTTGGAAAATAATTTGGATTCCCTAGTGGAATTATTTATATTCAGAACATTTTCTGGTCCTCACAGAGGACATATAGGAGAAAATACAGAAGGTCATTGCAGCATTGTATGTGGTAGACAGCTTGCTGTTGTTTGCCGTATCTAGGAATTTTCAGACAGCTCCATTACACACTGTGCAGAATGTACAAGCATGGGTGCTTCATTTGCTGTTATAAACTAGGGTACTGGTTTCAGAAAAAATGCTTAATATTGTGTGATAATGGCCAACTGTGAAGGATGAATGAAGATTATGTAAAGAGAATTCATAAAGAAGTTGTATTTATAAATACAACATGAAAGCCCATTTAAAATTGCCTCATAAAATTTGATGGCTTTAAATGAGCCTTTGTGCCAAACAAGCCAATCTTCTCGGTTTCTAGAGGCATGGATTAGAGCAGGATTGCTTAGTGGCTAGGGGGCACAGACCAGAAGTGAGTCACCAGGGATTATACCAGCGAATGGGCAGAATCCAGCAAAAATTCCCCAGTCATTGTGACAGAGCAGAAGCCTTGACTGAGGATGGAAAAGTTACCCATCCCTCAGAGCTGTCCTGCTTGCTCTGCTTCTCCTGCTTGCAAGATGGTGCCTGGGTGGTGCTTTCTGGCAAAAAGTAAAAATAAATAGTTCTCTTTCTCCTTCTTTCACTATTTAAATATGTGATTTATAATGACATATTGCAGATTCAATAATAGTGTGCGAAGCAGAGCGATGCAGAGTCCCCAGGCAGGTGCAAAGGAGAGCCGCTTTATTGCAAAAACCAGGCCTTTTTAAGCAGTTATCCCATTATCAGCTACATAGTTTTAAACCATAACATAATTCAACCAAGCACCATACACCACAGTGAGAACACACGATGGTTATACGACTTGTTTTTCTACCTCTAATTCAGGTTTGTCACTTCCCCATAGTCCTTTTCTACTGAGCCAGAGTAACAGGTCTGAGACATGATTTTACAAGGCCTTCCTTTCATAAGGTTTTACCTATATGCAACACAACAGGAGGGATCAAAACAAGACTTCTCACTGGTTAAACTGAAGGATCTGTAGAATGTGTTCTAAGCACGATGATTAAAATATTCCAAGACCACATGAAAGAGCCTCAGCATAGTGAATTTTTTATTTATTCATTCCTTGCAAGTTTTACTTTATTTCTTGTGAGTTTTCATAGGACTTATGACTCACTCTTTTGTTGCCTTTTCCCATCTTTCATATTTTAACTTTTCTCTTAGAATATTCTCTCACTTAGTTCTCCTCTTGCTTTCCTGTTCTCTCTCCTGAACTGCACTCAACAATCACACCTCTCTCTGTCTGCCACCTTCTTCCATGACTATTTTACTACCTCTAGCACTTTTTAAGTTCTTTATCCTATGGTTTTATCCCTTGATATTTATCCCTCTCAGGATTTCCTTCTCTTCCCATCATAGGCAATTCTAGATTAGCATTTTGGTCTGCTGATTGGTCTGCTTCCCATCATCAGTAGTACTGAATTCTCTCTGCAGTAGGAGGAATGGAAGTGGGCAGATGCTACTTCTGTCCTGAGATTGCATCACCTGTAAAGAGGAGAAGGAAACTTGCATCTGAAATCAGCCCAGATTTTTTATCTAAAAATTGTGTGTATATTTGCATCTGACACAGACTGAGTTCTTTTAACATGGAAACAGTGAAGTAAACTTGCACAATTCTATGGATCAGTCATTCTCAAGAACAGCAGTTTTCAGAAGCTTTGTTCTTTCCTCTGTGCTTGTTTTTCAGTGTAATTTGTAGAGCACGTTTAAGGTTATCCACACATTCCAATAAGATGTTATGCTCCAGAAAATGAGTACTTCACTTTTAGACTATACCTGTAACAGTTTCCAGTCTGTAACACTAGTGCATGGCCCTATTTTTTCTGCCATTGTCACTAGGCTGCCCATAATTATATTGATATACTTGAAGATTCCCCGTACGTAAAAGACTAAAATGCTGCATCATAATTTGCTACTATGTTTTCCCTTCCATTTACATTTCTTAAAATGCTTTGGAATTTTGTCACAGTGCCTTCATACATATGCATGACCTGCCTCTGCAAAAGACAGAATTCCTTATTTTTAGAACTTATGAAAAATGCATCCAAACTTCAAAGATGAATTAGAAATCAAGATTTCTGATAAGATATTTTTGGAATCAAATCATATGAGAACTCTAGAATGTAGAGAACAAAAACGGTACTATTAATGTGTCTTTAGAGAGAGAAACTATCATGCATAAATCCTGAGAAGTCTTCTTAATTTTTGGGAGATGGGAAATACAAAACATAAGCTAAAATGACAACTTTGATGCCTACAGTTTGTAGCTTGTGATAGTTTTAATATGATTGCATACTGGTTTTTCCGTGCCATATCACTAAAGATGTGAAGTATCCTGAAATAATCTGTCTTCTATATATCAGGAGTCACTGAAACACAAACCAAAAGAAAATCTGATGTGCTGTCATGATTTTTAAGTTCTGTCAACATTATGTGTTGACATAAATAAATATTAGCATTGAAGTGCTTTATTAATACATATATAATAAACATGACAATATTATACCCTCTACTGGAAATACGTGCTCTGTTAGCAGGTGAAAATCCACTAGGAGTTTTTGTAAAGTTGTAAATTTTTTATTAACTCTCAACTCTCACAGATGTACAAATCTAAAGTCTTTACAAATTAATGACTTTAATTAGAAATTTAAAATGTTAATTAAATACCACAGGCCATTGCTAATCTATTCTTACTAAATTTTGCAGTATTTTGTATTACAAATATTTTGTCTGACTTCTCAAAAAACCCCAAACAAACTGCAGGTTCTATTGTGAAACCTGTTTTATGTTTATATGTTTATGACTGAAATAATGGCCTACTTAGAGCTATTAGTATAAAGCCAAAAAATTACTGAGAAGAAATTATTCCTGATTTTGAAACATAAGTATCTTGGTATGAACAAGTAAAAATGTCAGAATTTCATACTCAGAGGTAGAATTTGCAAGCAGTTTTAGTCTTATTCTCCTGGTACCTTTAAATCGTACATGTTATTTTCCTGTTTTCAAGGGAAAAAGTTGAGGTTGTTAAGTTTGTGAAGGTTGTAAGATCTTTGAACTATGTCCAATGCTTACAGCTTGTGGAATTAATTATCACCAGTTGCTCTTTCAATGATTATGTAGTATGTCACAGAAAGTGTCTCTTTTGTGCTAGGAAACTGAACACACCAAAAAAAAAACACTGCTGTGCAGTTTACAAGCTGTACAGCATTACAAAGATGTCAGAATAGATTCTGCTTCCTTTTTTTTCACCAGATGGGTTTTCTTGGTTAAAAACTGTTTTTCTCTGCATTGGACAGATACTGTTGCCTGCCCAGAACTCTACTCAGTTACAAAATCTGAATTTTAACTAGAGCATCTTTTTGATTCTTATGGTTCTCATAGCTGCTCTCAAAACAAGGAAGGTGATTACTTCATACAATAAGAATCCCATTTTTAACTACTTATATTCTCTTTAAACAGCAGAGCATTTCAATCAGGTCTACCGAAAGCATACTGCAGTGTAAGATGTACTCAGAAAATACTGTCTTCAGGCATTGAAAACAAGGACTTGTGATTAATATTGAGTGGCTAATGTGTGAAGAGATTATCTTCAAACATTAACTCTTCCTTCTTACTCTGATTTATATCCCTGTCTTACTCAATAAAAATTAACCAAACCAAACAAACAAAAAATTCCACACCAGGCAATAAAAATTGAAAATTTCATTTGAAGGAAGGGATAATAGGCAGAATCAGACAAGAAACTGTGGCTAGCCTTGAATATACCAGGCACTAGCTGGTGATACTTAAAATTACTTCAAAGCAGCATGCAGTGCTTTACTGTAGGGTGGAACAAGCAGTTATTCTGACATCAGGAGTGAATTGGGTTGTTTAACTTCTCGGCTTCTTGAACATTATAGCCATTTTAGTATAATTAAATGAAGATGAGTTGGATGACTATTACTTTCCCATGTTTACAAGGCCTAACCATGATTCATGGTTTGTGTATACAGAATGCAATAGAAATGTAGTAGATCTTGGAATATGGCCAAGTACTGTTTATACAGAATTATAGAGATTTACTATACTAGATTAAATCTATATTCCATCTAGTACAATATAGGTTAGTACCCATCCAATGTAGTATATATTGGCTGGCAGTATTTAGAATCAAATGCTTCAAACAGGCATGCAAGAAATCCTTAACCAGCTTGTTGTGTAGTAATCTGTCATGGGAAGTTACTTCCAATCCTTTACTGCTGACAGTTTTATAAGTGGACAAAGGAATGAGACTTTGAGAATGAGAATGAGGGTTGTGAAAGTGGCTTCAAAGAGTTTTGTTTAGGTCACATTACAATTCTCTTCCCAAAGGACGCATCCAGTACATTTCTGTTTACACAAAATACTTTCTTTCACTCTCTCTCATGTCCCAGCATAGAGAGCTTCTTGTGTATTCCTAGAACATAATCTAAGAAACTTTCTGGAATATAAACCTGAAAGAGTTTACAGAGGTCTGTAGTAACAGAAGTTAAAAATCATCCCTGTTTCCGTTCTCAAGATCCAGTCTCCTTTTACTTTTTCAGTACCAGCTTCCATTAGAAGTGGTGCACTTAAAATATAGTCAATTAAGTTTTGTACAGCATCATTAGGCTGCAAAACACAATTAGATGAACAGGCTTGCTAAAAACATTCCATTGTCTTCTCTGCTATTGTAATGTCTTTTCTTACACTAATCTTTTTACAGTCTTGTGTTCTAACAAGAGCCATTTAAAATTTAAATCTCCATCACTCCTAAGCAGTTGCAACTTATGAAAAGAGACCTGAGAATAATTGGTTATTATTCACTCCAACTATGCTAAATTAATGTATTTATTTGCTTCTACTGAAGTGCTGGGCAGTTGATGTTGTACTCTACAAACTGAGCCCCTTCCTTAGCCCATTTGGATAGACACAGAGTATATCAGGATCTGTACATGCATTCAAGCAGGTATTCTTCCTGCACCATAAATAGCATTCTTTGTTGCTTTTTCATGTTTGTTGTTGTTGTTCTAGAAGTAAAGTCTCTGCATCAAGGACTGTCTGACAAGTGTGGCTGAACAGCCTGACTGTTCTGTAGCTGCTGACCCATTAGCACCACGGGTGTAGGAAGAACAAGTGCTGAAGAGGAGGTGCATTTGCTGGTGCTGTTACACTGTCTCCTGAAATTGGGTAATATAGGCTGACAAAAACTGGTTCTATCAGAATAACGACATAGCTTAGAAGTTGTGCTGACATGTCTGCTCTGCAGAGATCTGCTGACATAACTATGGCCTCAGTTAGATAAGCAAAATTGAATAAATAGAACAGAGGCAGGAAGGGAGAAGTGATGAGAGGAAGGGGAGTTAAAAGTAAGAAAGAGTTTTGCTGCATAGCAGGAGAATTATGAAGGTGTAGGAGGAGATTTTTCAGAGGCATGAACAGCTAAATCTATTAAGATTGCACGGTGACTGCAGGAATAGAGATAGAGTGGAAGAATATAGAGAACAGAAAAATTTCTAGAGAAGGGATCTAAAGAGATAGAATAAAGTTGGTTAATGAAGCAGAGAAATGTGATTCTTAGGATAGCATGAGTCACACACCAGAATGAAGAAGAGGAGAGTGAAAAACTGCCTTGAGCAAGGGGAAGAGGCTAAAACCACCAAAGAAGTAGAAGAGAAACCCAATGTTAATGCAGGTTGTGCTGGAATATCGGGTGATAAAAAGTGAGTGTAACCTCTCCTGCATGTAGGTGCTCCTTCAATGCACGACTAGTTATGATATCCAGACTGAAGGCCTGTTGCAGCATGTCACTGAGGCTGCACATGTATGAAGGTATAAAGGCAGCCCTGAAACCCTTTTAGGCTAGTCAGTATATTTAAATGTAATTCACAACCTTTATGATTGATCAGATTCTCATTTCACAGCAGGTGTCACTTGTCTATTTTGTTCCAGGATGGTTTGTCACAAGGAGTGTGAGTAGGCTTCAACAAAAAGAAGCAAAGTTCAAATTTGCCTGCTAGAAATAACTACACAGAGAAGGAGTAAATGTACCTAACTGTCATGCTTGTAATCCCTGCTGTAAATGCTAGGCAGTAGTTGCCTTTTGTAAGCAGAATATAGATACTTAACACTCCAGTATCCATTTATTTGGTGTCTTACAAGTGGTTTTGTAACAAGGCAAAGACTAGACTCAGAATCTACTACTGCTAATACTAAAATGAGCTAATAAGTGGCTGTACTGTAAATCTAAAAGTTCTTGATTTGAGCATTGCAAAGGACCCAGTAAAATATATAATGAGCATATAACTCTAGGTTCTTGTTATGCTAGATAAAAAGGTAGAAATACAAAGGCTTCAGGAGTGTCTTTTGAGAGTTTCAGATGATAACTTCAGTGTTCTCCTGGCACAGCTGCAGGTAAGTTCCCTCTGAAGTGAGCTCTGACCAGAGGACTTCGTGCTGTAGGGCAGTTCTCAGCTGCACTGTCTCACCTTGTAGATCCCCACTTTTAATTGAGTTCACTCTATCAGCAGGAAAAGCTGCTGTGTTGAGCTGTTCCCATGTCACAGGCAATGTGTATTTCTTGAAGTGTTGTGCCATCAGTTTGCTTGGTAGAGCTGCACTAAGGCGCTGCATCACCTCCCTGAGCTTGATTCCTTAAACTGTCCCCTGCTGATGATAAACTCATGGGACTGGAATGTGGGACAGGCAAACATCTAGTGAAGCAATCACTGGGCTTTAGTCAGGAATCTGCAAACAGAAAGGGTAAGGAATGTAAGAGTGAGGGAAGTAAAGAATACTGCTAAGTTCCAACCTAACTAAAAAAGTGTCTTCACAAAATTTTGACTACTTTCACCTTGCGTGCAGAAAAAGGCATCCCAGTGCTTCAGCCCTCCTGAGCCTTTCCATCTTCTTCTACTAAAGGTAAAGCCTTCAGTTTCTTCCCATTAATAGCATCCACTGACAGACAATGCCTGGATGATATTGCAGTTCTTTGCTCTTTAGCATTGCTTCTACAACAGCCAACAGTGTTCCAGGGAGACAGCACTCTCCACTTGGGAGAGAGCCACCTGCCACTATATTTTCTTCTCTCCCAGTGGTGTATTTTGGCAATAGATTTCCTTTGCAGCAGTGACTACAATTTGCATTTGGAGAGTATTGGTTTAGAAAGAGAAGGCATTTAACAGAGATAACAATGATTGTTTTCAAATGGTTGAAAAGGTGGTGAAAATTCCAGCTAACGCTAATGCCTGTGGATTAAAAACAAATATCACTCCTTGCCATAAATGCTGCTTCTCTCTCCTATTGTGACAGCTGATAACGGCTGGAACACAGTTGCTGGGTTAGGAGGGATCTCAATAGGAAGGGGCTTTTGGTGGGAACTTCTCAACTTGCCTCCAGGCTTGTTAAATTCTTCAACAAAAAGTGGACTGCATGTGTGTACAGCATGGAAGCTGTACTTGTTCCTAAGTTCTGAGAAGATGCCTTGGCTTTCGTTTGTTTAGGTGTTCCATGAAGTTAAAGCTGTTAGTTTGTTTGTAAAGGGCAGAAGACAAGAAAAATATGCTATTTAATGTGTGGTAAAACAATTAGATAATAAACTTTTCCGTTTACAAACTTGTCTTTGTTTTCTAGGTTTAAATAATTTTAAATTCTTCTATTTGCTTTTTGGCAACAAAAATATGAACAGAATGAACTTCAAAACTATGTTGAACTAAGCTTTTTATCTCTTTTTTTACTAGCAGTTGCTAATAAATAAACAAGAATTGCAGGCTTGTAATTAGAGGTTTAGTAGTTGCTGCTTAGTTTAAAATGACCTTGAAAGGGTATTCTGCTTTTCATCTTTCTTTTCTCTTTGCTAGTGTACATTCCAGCAGGGCTAATTCCCTTTTTCTTTCCTCCAAGGGCTTTGTTGAAGTGAAGGCAAAACTTTTACTTTTGTCTCTTCATATTTATGATAATCTTCTTCTTGTCACATTCTTAACACTTTACCGCATCCACTTTCATTCTATTGTGAGTGTCCCTTGTGCTCTAAGTCCAATTTTCTGCTTTTACCTCACAGTGCTTAAACTATCCATTCTGCTCTGCTCTGTTTTCATTGAGAACCAGCCCTTAGCAGCTAGATAACAGCCTGTTACTGAAGATTTCTTCTTTTCACACACTATAATACATCTTTTCTCTTCCAAAGAGATTTTTGGAGCTCATCAAATGCCCCTGCTACAGAACAATGCATCCGTGTGCTTTCTCTCAAATAGCTTTTCTCTTCACGGAACTTTGAAATGCTGACTTATTTATTACTTTTTTCTAAAGATAAAGCAAACAATTTCATCAATCATGTTGAATTCTTTTGTTCTCATTTTTATAATGTAGGTATAATCTCTGGAAAGCTCTTAGCTGCAAGTTTTTTAGAGGAAGAGGTTTCTTTAATAATTAGTTCTGCATTCATTTTAGAGGACCAGGCTCTTGCAAGTAGTGTTGGCGTTGTCATTTGAGTCCAGTCCTGTGTTTACATGCTTTCATGAAGACAAAATGCCCATGTCACAAAGCAGAAACACATGTACTGAAAGGAGCTTAAAGGTCATGCTAGCCTCCCTGCATTGTGCTTCTGTTTGGCTCAGTACCCTCATCCTTTTCTAGAGCAATTCACTTTGGTTTAGAGATTGCAGAGGGCAAAAAATAACCAGCTACCAGAAGATCTAAATGAAGTTAAAATTATCATTTGTTTATCCTCCTTGGCCACTCCTCTTTGAGCAGTAAAAGGCATGAACCTCTTGCTGTGTATCATCCTCCTTGTAGGCCAAGTTCACCAGCCAAACAGTGGGTAGCACATGACCTCAAAAGATGTGTACCCTTAGTGCTGAAACTCTCCCCACCTTCAAGTCTACTCTGTCACACCCAGAAGGCCACAGATCACATAATAGCAGAAGTTACTTTTTTCAGCTAAAAGTTAGATAAAGATGTGTAGTTTTATACTTGATATGATGACCTTAAAAAAATTGGAAACTGAACACATAACTAATTGTCTTCATTCTGTGACAACAGATAATCCTACTTTCCTATGCAAATATGATCAATAAGTTTGGTTTTTTTCTGTTTTAAATGTATCATGGTTATAGATTAGGAGTGTTGACCAATAAGTGGTGATAGTTCCATATCTGAATATAGAGCTTTACAGTAAACAAAATAAGGGAGAACAAAAGGAAACCACAAAATAAAGCATTGTCACAAAAGTTGAAGCATTCAATTAAACAACATGACCATCAAGAAAATAAGAACTGAAACATAACAGATTGTTTTTTAAATTATATCAATAACTCTATACAAAGTAGAACTCTGAGGTTCAGTCATGTTCATTTGCTTATTCAAAACCTCTTTCTTTCTGCGTCAATGTTAACTGCATAGTACTTAGGGTACACTCAGCCCTTCTGATGTCTCGGTTGGGCAATTAACTCAATCAGCTAAATCTACAGGAAAACTTAGGATGTGTGGCAACATGCTCCAAGGTGTTTAGTTATTAGAGACTTAACTGCAGTAGCAGTATCTACTGGGCTGCGTTAAAAATAGCATTCCTGTAACCATCCTGTAACCAGTGAGCTGTTCAGAGTGTTCTAAGTGTGATTACCCATAGGTTAGGTAAAATTTGCTCAAGTTTCCATCCACAAACTTGAAAAACTGAATTATCCTATTTAAATGCTTTTGATGAACAACACTTTCCCCTGAACATGTACTGAATCAGTGGTTTAAAACAAAGAGCACTGTACTGGGTCAGAAAAAAGAAGTGTCCAGAACAAAATTGGGAAAGCCAGCAGTAGCAATAAATCAGCCTTGCCTATTAAGTAGGATTTCTAGCTCCCTCAGGTTGTTTTGGCAATAACACTAACCTTAGTTGCCCTCCTGCAGGAGTAAGTGGCTAATGAGGCAGAATGATCTATCAATCACTGCCTCAGTCAGAATGCTGCTGCAGACTGTTGTGCAGATCTAAGGTAGATCCATCCCTCAGTCTAAAAGGGCATGATACTCTGGAATGTACCATCCTGAAAGAGGCATGCAGAAGGGCTGCTTTCAGAATGCAGCCCAGGCATGTCAGTTGGCCTCAGTCCACCAAGTTTCTTTCAAACCTGTGCAGAACCTCCAGATGGAGGTGAGGAATATTCATGACTCAGAAGGGCCATACCATCAGGCAGAAACACCAGACTGCTTCTGTCATCCTATTTATGAAAGCAGAGCACATTGAGGCCGTGGGTTAGATTAGAGAATTCCTGACACTGTGCTTATGAATACCCATGCTCCTTCCATCCTTAGACTGTGTCACAGCTTCAGAGTAAGCTTCCTGTACAATGTCCGGAAAATGTGAGTACCTCAAAATGAGTTGCTCAGCAGCCAGCATGCTGAGTGAGAAGCTGTCTAGTCAGCAGGGTGTGCTAAAAACAGAAGTGACTCATAAATCTTGCTTCTCCTCTGAACTGCCTCCAGCACCTTCTTAGAGGTGATGCCAGAAGACAGGCATGCAAGTCCTTTTTTGCAAAAGCTGAACAGTGATGACTCTTCCCTTTCCTGTATCTCTTGCTTGGAGATAGCAACACTGGGTGTGCAAAACCCAAGTGATGGGAACTCACTCACTGAAGATAACCTTAGGCTTAGTCTATCACCTGTACAAGAGAATTCAAAGCTTTATCATACAAGCTTTCTGTGGTCTACAGAAGAGAGAGGAATATGACCACACCAAGCATTTCCATATGCAAAAAACCCTAAAAGTTTTAAACCTATGAAAATCCCTAAATTACCATTTGTCCTTAACTTTATTTCAACAGCAACAACAAAACCAAGTAGTTTTCTTTTTTATTTTGTTTTGTTATTTCCTTATCTTTATTCTGGAGTTTTGTTCTCTAGTATTGCTCATGCGTGAGCTGGATACAACATTCTTGTGGTTGGGATCCTTGCTAAACTGATCATCTGAAGAAATAATTGCAGAACAAGCAACAGTTTTACTAACAGCAGAAATCAGTGCTTATACTAATACTTTGTAAACTGCCTCATTTTAAAGTTATTTTTAAGTTATTTTTAAAAATTTCAGATATGCATAAGGGCATCTTTTTAAAAGATGTCTTTCCAAAACACTGTAGGGAATGCATGGTTATTAATCTCAAATTAGGATTTTTTGCTTTCTTTCTTTCAGTAGAAAAATATTTCAAGTTGGAAATTAAATGTCATGTAATTGATTGGTAATTTTCCCTCCTGCTGTGTGCAGAAGGCTATTGGATGATGGCATAGCATTCTCAACAGGAGGAAAAAGTGTCAGTCATTATGGGACAATTAGTTTCAATTTTCACCATTTTACTTCCATGTGCTGATAAGATTGTCTTAAAAATCTATGTAAAGTTATTAACCATAAATATCAAGTAACTTTTTCTGGAGAATATTTTAACTTAAGAACCAAATCTAAGTGCAGATGCTTCCTGTGTCCCCATGTTCTTTCCTGCACTGGTAACATTCAAGAAACAGTAATTTTCATGTAGCTGCAATTAACAGAACCTGTCACAATCAGTCAGCGTCTTTTCATGGTTTTGCATCATTTTTCCTGATTTCAGTACTGCAGTGATGTGGCTGAAGAAAACGCGGAAAAATCTTCTTGACAGCATCACAACTTATGAAAATTGTGTATTTCCCCCCGTCTATTCACAAGAAAAGTCTTGGACTCAAACTGTCATTGTTTCCTTTCTTGCAATAATAGTAGTGTATAATTAATGCACATCTGGGAGGAATATGCCTATGATATGTATTTAGAGAGAGATATATTTGTGCACACATGGGTACTTTACATGTGTCTGATTGAGATCTGTGTGATGACATACTGAGATCTTTTAAAACTAGAATGAATGTACCTGAAAAGTCTGAATCTTGATCATACAGAATTTGCAAAGTTTGATCTACAAAATTCACTCACGTGGTTTTTTTCCCCATTAGTACACTTGGGTGGTGCATCTAAAGCTTTAATGCCAAACACCAACTATTTACATTTTTCTACATGCCACAAACATAATTTTATCATAGGATCTGAAAAACTAGCTGAGCTGTTGCCTTTTCCCATGTACCACCAAGTGTGTAGCTCAAATTTCATGAGTTTACTGTGTGATCAGTAGTAAGTTCTCAAAGGTCTTTGGAGTTCAGTTTGTAATTGCATTCATGATGCAGATGAGGAATATAATCTTACTGCATTTTCCTTGCTTTCTTAGCTTTATAATACTGTGGATATAATGGTGAAAAAACACTCAATGAAGTTAAATGTGGTACTCATTAAATTCAGCATATATGACTGAACATATGTAGAGAGCAGATCCTTCTCAGGAAAAAGGTGCCATTTTTATATAGACACTTGTCAGAATCATATTCTGAGGTACCAGTTACTTCACAACCTAAGTCCAAGGCTGAACTAATGTGAGAGATAGCCCTGACCTGCACATCTCAGCTCCCCATGTTTGGTTCCTTAGTGCATGTACCTAATTAATTTTGCTAGCCTCATGGTTACTGACTGAAGAAATTGGGACATATAAGAAATACTAATAGAAAAGAAAATTCAAAGGGGAAATAGTGAATTTAAGGCTGTGCCAAAGTAAGAATATTAATACCATTTCTCTGTATTATTTTACAATTTCTTTTATGTTGTTCCATGTGAATTTTACTATGTCATAGTTAAACTCTGTGGCACTTCACTAGTTTATAGGCTTTATTGGAGCAATTGATTGGACAAGAGCCACATATGGGAATATAAATTGATTTTATGCAATGTACACAACAAAAAATGTATTGATGTAAAGGGCTTCATTATTTGTAAGATTACTCTAAAATTATTTTGGAACAGCAAGAACACTCTGTGGACTGCATTAGAATTTCATGCTTAAATTCAGTTGGACACTAATTTTTATATAAATTCTTTTGTCATACACTGCTGCATAAAGGAAGTCTGGAAGTAAATACCAGGGGCTAGAGACACAGATTGCAGCTTCAGGAAATGAGATGCAAGTGTGAAAGATGACAGAATGATCATGTGGGAGGAAATTACTGTAGTTTCTTTCTTTCTTTCCTTTATTTCTATTAATAACTAGCTATTATCAAGGAGCTCAGGCATTTTAAAGCAGCAATTGCTGTAGTAGATGAAGACAGAGGGTTTAAATTATACATATTGTGAAGCTTTGACAGGTAACCTCACTGCTGCTGAAACATGACAGTAACATCAACATCCAGAGACACAGGGCTGTCTCTGTCCCCGTTACCTCTAAATATCAAAGGAAACACATTACTAAGAAATATCATATATTTAGAGGAAAATAAAAGTTTCAGAACATGGTCAGGCATTTATGTAGTGAATCTACGTAAGGGACCCACCACTCTTGACTTACTTTGCAATGTGACCTAAACAGAGATGTTTCTCTGTAACTGCTGTGAGTTCCTGGCTCCCATGTGCTCTTCTGCATTGCAGGAGCAGAAGTTTGAAGTGCAGTCAAAAAATTATGGCTTTTAGCTGGAAAGAAAATAGTGTCAACTTCACTGCTCTCAGTTGCGTTAATTGTGGTCATATTAACAGCTTAAGGAATGAGTCTGAAAATACCATCTTGCATTGCTTGGTACTCCAAAATAGAGTGATTAGCTTTTCATAGATTGCATATCAGACTCTGATGCTTCCTGAAAATTCGACGCAAAATTTCTCTTCCACAGATTTTAGTGTAAGATATTTCAGAGTCTTATGCTTCAAACAGTTCTGCCATATGTAATAGATGGGTGCGCAGGAAGCTGAAAGAGAAGCCTGCAGTTTGTCTGTGGACTGAAGAATTCATCTTTCTCCAGTGTTCACAGTGTCCATATCCTTCCCAAAAATCTGGAGATGATTTGCTGTCCCTGGACAAACTGTTTTCTATGACATTATATGGTTAGCTTGGAAACATGCTTAGACATGAAATGCTCCATTATAATAATTTGAATTAAATAAAATGTTTTTATTGTAACAGAGAACTGTGAACTATTCAATGCTTATTCTTCATATTTTCTAGATTTTTCAGATATACTAAAAAGTGAATTAGGCTAAGAAGAGTACACAGAGACTTGGCTATTATTTTGATACAACTCATATTCAAATAATAGGTTTGCAGTGTGAATGTTAGACTGGAAATCTAAGAATATTTCACTTCCTCATGAGAATTAATTTATATTTGGCCATCAAGTTATTGTCTTTCAGATGTTATTCTAAAAATATTTGTTCCTATTTTAAGTGAATTCTGGAGACTGATATGGTGCTCATGTCTAATAATGGGAAGATTTGTTTCCTGGTCCAGGAATGTGCTGTAGATAACTGTCAGCCTCAAAACTGAAAGTTTTTGCTAAGCGTCAAAAAATGTTTCTGCCAAGCTCTCCTTCTCTTTGCTGCTTTGCAGTTGCAGCACTTCTGCCTAACTTGGTGTGTGACTGCTGTTCTTCCCCCACAGCTGCCTAAACTTTGGCTCAGATGTCTCGTCCTCCATGTTTTGGGGTCCTCATCACTCTGGGCTCACCATCTCACAGTTCTGTTTGTGTGCAACACTGCTCCTCCAGCCTGCTCCAGGACAAGTGATACTCCTTTGGCAGGACATGCAGGCATGGGCATTTCTAAAACTGAGCAATAACATAGCCACAGGCTTTGGGGAGAAGATTTAGGTGCTTTATCTTGTTTATTCAGTTCATTCAGCCAATTGATATTGGTGTGGTGTTAGTAGCAAGCATTGGAAAGCAGTGTTAAAGAGCTGATGTACGGATGGTGTCTGGGAAGTGTCAGTTCATGTTTCATAAACAGCAGCAGGAGAAGTGTCTCTTTTCCACTGAAAGAGGTGCAGGGATCACCCTGGGGCAGGTGGGGATGTTGCTGGGACATTTCTTGTATCTTGGTAGAAGCACAGAGAGGACACCTGAATTCTTACACCAAGGTTCTTCATCAGAACTTTTCTTTCTCATGAACTGCTGGCCTTTCATGTACCTTCTCTAAAGCAGTACTAAATCTGGATTGCATTGTAAACCTTTGTGGTAGTCATGAAAAGGCCGTTTTGATACATCTTTACAATGACCTTCCATTCTTCTGAAAATGTACTTACAGTCTCATCTTTATAAAAGACCAAGAAAGTCTCTTTTCTGAGCTTGTCTTTTAAAATAACTGTCCTCTACTGAAGTTACAAAGATAACCTATTTCATTAGTAGGAAGATGAATGAGTAAAAAATGTATTATTAACATCCCAGAATGCTTAAATCTAAGAAGAGATCCTTTATTGTAGATACCTTTAAACATTCTGCTAATGATCCCATCTTCTGATTAATTAATTTCATCAAAAACACTCTAATGGAATGAGGTATATTTTCAGTGTGGTGCAAAGCTTTCTCTGACAATACTGCATACTTACCCCGGGCATGCTGGCACTGAAAGCTAACAGTTGCTTTCTCTTTCAGTGCTTAGGTGCTGTAAACAAAAATGATCGAGGGACACAACTGTGTGATTTTTCTTCTTTCTGGGGAGAAGTTTTGTTATACATTACATCCATTACATTGGATGTGACTGCTGAGCTGAACATATTTTGTATGCTGAAAAGATAAGCTTTCCAGGAAGTACCATTTAACAGTATAGATCCCAATTTACATCTTGAGTATAGTCAATAGCTCTACTACAGTTGCAGCATTAAATATTGAAAGAATGACAATTACTTCTGAAAATGTAAATGACTACTCATAGCAACACTATAGTTGTATGTTTTTAATAATTTCACTAATTTTAATTTTTAGTATGGCAAAAAAAAAGAGAGACGGTAAAGTAAAAGGACACTTCCCAGAAAATTACTCATTGGGAGGAAATTATTTGGTCAGCGTGGGATGTCTGACCTGTTTACTGTCTCACTGCATGCAGCTTGGATTCAGTAGATAAGAGGAGAAATGAGCAAATATAAATTGTCTGAAATCCATCATGTAGAAGGAATGTCACTGATTTTACAGCTATAAGATTATGTATTTAGCAGCTGCTGTGGTACACCTACTGTAATTTAACCGCATAGAAACACACCGATTAACTTTCCTGCCTTTTGGCATTTTATTATTTTCTTTTTTTTTTTTGTAAGGCTATCATAATTCCCCCCATGATTTTCCAGAAGGTGGTACACTGTTCTTTAGTTTTGCTCATTCCAGAAAATCCCCCTTCTGTGTGAATCAATGTGGACATCCCACAGAATTCTCATTAATTTTCTGACTATTCAGTTTATTTTTAAAAAAAAAATTAAATTTCCCATGAGATTAATCTTCCCAAGTTATCCACATCTTACTTTGCATATGCCAGAATGTTTACAGACTGTTGCCCTTTGAGCACATTCTTTAAACTCTGATTTCCAGAATCTGTTCAATGCTCTGTATTCATCCATGTCTGAATTTTTATGCCTCTTTCTTCCTCTCCTAACAGACATTTCTGCTTTACAATTTTCTTAAGAGGTGCTTTCCAATGGCACTCTCTCCATCAGGATCCATACCAGCACATACTAGGGCAGTCAGCCAATACTTTGTACCTCCATAACAAAATCCCTTGCTTCTTGCAAATCTCTGGCATGTATATGTGTATTTCTCAAATGCTTCATTTTCAGAGGAAATTATGTTGAAATTATGTAGAAATTTGAGCTGATAATTCATGTTTGTCAGAGTTATTCTTGCATAGGGAACAGTAAAGCTCAAAATGCCTGGTCTCCTCAAGGGTTCAACTGGATTTTCAGTCAACACATACCTACTCTGAATAGAGACAAGCATTACTTTGAAGTATTCCATGTGTTTGTCCATTGTGTCATTTTACATGTCTTATAATGACTATATGGGCAGTGAATGGGCAGTGGTATGCCAAAGAATTGATGTTGTCAGGAAATATAGTCTGTGCTACATTTTATAGAAGCATGGAAGTTGAATTGTAATTTTCTCTACAGTTAAAAATGTACTCTTATTTATGACTGGATGTTGCACATGAAACATCTAATGTTTCATACATAGCACTATAAACACTGCAGTGAACATTGAACTGAAAATCATAGTTGAGTGGAATGGCATTTCATTTAACTTACAAGAATTTTTTGCTTGCAATTACCATTTCATAAATAGCAGATAATCTGCTAGTGATTTGTAGCTCTTTACCTTCAGCGATGCACTGCAGCATTCAAGTAACCCCCTTTCTTTAAAAAGGCCAATTTAAATCTACTTATTCTGTATTCCGCAGTCTCTAATACTACCACGGTGTTTATACTGTTACTGTGGAAAGCTGCAGCGTTACAGTTACAAAAGCCATCAGATGTTATAAGCAAGTGGGCATGTGCTCTTTGCAGAAAGCATTTTCTGGGTCAAGATTCTTTTTCAGCCCCTTCACACCTTTTTGAAATATCAAGATTGTGTCATTGGCATGTAAAGGTCAAAGGTTCTGTGGAAAGTCTCAAACCATTTGTGCATGCCTCTTTAGACATAGTGACCTCTAACTGCACTAGGAATCTACTGAGGGTTGTTACTGGACATCACAGGAATAGTCTGTTTTGTTGGTTTTTCCTCCTTTTAAGTAAATCAAAGTGTAATGCCTCAAATTTGTTCTTTGAATATATTTTCAAAATATAGTTCCAAAACTAGAAGCAAATAAATTACATTTGCCTTAATTTTTAATTAGCTGAAAGTCGACACTGCAAATTGTGTCTTCCATTGCTGAATAAAATAGTCAATTGCCAGGCCTGAAATAATTAAGCAATATATTATAATTAAGCAATTTAATTTTGATTGAATTATGATATTCAACTTTCCTTCTGATTTAACTGACATTCATTGACAAAATGCTATAACATAAAATAGCACTAGTGTTTACAGCTTATGACTCTGCATGTTTTACTTCATAGTATTTGACATTCATCAGAGCATATGGAAAAAGGCTCTTAGTCTGAAATAGCTGGCATTTTATTTGTTACCAAAATTATGTACTACTTGATTTTTTTTGTTGTTTTATGAGGCAGTTGGGGAAATAGAGATATCTTGGGCTTGAGCCAAATTTATGGATATTAACTGGAATCATTCCATCAACATTGGTCTGCTTTTGATAGTGAACTGCTCCCATGTAATTGCAGGGAAATAGTTAAGACCACATGCTTATGAAATATTTACGGAGATGTATTGTATACATATTCTGTGTCAACATCAACATGGTTTTATATTAGGCTAGGGACTTGAGAGCGATGACAGAAGTGAGGGCTAGACAGGGAATACCACTTCATTCACTGCTGCATCAATAAAATTGCTACCAAATATTCACTAAGTTGAGCAATACCAACCCCCTATTTTGTTAAAATGTTTTTCATCATACAGCAGTATTGGAGAATGGCTTTTATATTCCAGACTACACTTGTGTGCAAACCCATTTAATGATAGGAATGGTGAGGATGATTTCAAAAAGTTCATTCTGCCTGCTGTCAGGTCTGTGCTTGCAGGTCTTCACGACTGCAGACTCAGAGAGCTGAAGTTGAAGGACAAAAAGCCAATTCTCCTCTTGATTTAGTGATTTGAGCACTCTTAACAACATCCATGAAAACAATCATGTAAGACAAGAAAGGTCATGATTGATCATACTGCATGCAGTCAGGTGCTCTTATACCCCTTCAATTTTGATGTGTTGTGTTTTATTCCTATGTTGATGTTTAAATTTCTCAGGAAAAGCTCAAAGGCCAAATGTCTTTTGAGGCTGAGAGCAATTGTACATTCAGAGCAATAATGAATGTTTGTTATTTTTCAAACTCTTTCTCCCTTTTACTGAAATTATTCAGATCAGTGATATTTATGATGCAGCAGAAAATCAGAACAATGTTTTCAAAACCTGATTCAGGTAGCCTTCTAGTGTTGCAGGAATTTCTGTCATATCTTCTCATCTTCATCCCATTAGCCCAAAATTCTTTGCTATGTGACTGTGGTAGGCTGACCCTGGCTGGGTGCCAGGTTCCCACCAAAGCTGCTCTATCCCTCCTCTCCTGAGCTGGACAGTGGAGGGAAAATAAAACCAAAGGCTCCTAGATCAAGATAAGAACAGGAAGACATCAGTCAGCCATTGCTGTCACAGTCAAACCAGACCTGAAAAGTAGGATATTCTCAAAGTAGGATATTGAGAAATGAAACTAAATCTGAAACAGCTTCCCTCCCTGCTGCCTTCTTCCAGGGCTTAAATTAACTCTGGATTCCTCAGCAGTGCAGGGGAATGGGGAATGGTGGTTGCGGTCAGTCTACCACACACTGTTTCTGCCCTCCTTCCTCCTCAGGAGGAGGAATCCTCACACACTTTCTCTGCTCCAGTGTGGGATCCCTCCCACTGGAGACAGTCCTTCACGAACTTCTCTAATTTGAGTCCTTCTCATGGGGTACAGCTCTTCACAAACTGCTCCAGCATGGTCCCTTTCACAGGGTGCAGTCCTTCAGGAGCACACTGCTCCAGAGTGGGTCCTCCCTGGGGTCACCAGTCCTGCCAGCAAACCTGCTCAGTGCGGGCTCCTCTCTCCATGGGGCCACAGCTCCTGCCAGGACCCTGCTCCAGCTCCCACAGAGTCACAGCCCCCTTCAGGCCTCCATCTGCTCCAGTGTGGGGTCCTCCACAGGCTGCAGTTGGATCTCTGTTCCTCCATGGACTGGAGGGTCACATCCCGCCTTACCAGGGGCTGCACCACGGGCTGCAGGGAAATCTCTGCTCCAGTGCCTGGAGCACCTCCTGCCCCTCCCTTCTGCCCTGCCCGCAGTGTCAGCACAGCTGCTCCTCTCACTTACTCTCACTCCGCTTTCCCAGTAGCTGTTGTCCAGCAGTATTTTCCCTTCTTAAATCTGTTGTCCCAGAGGTGCTGCCACCATTGCTGTTGGCTCAACCTTGGTCAGCAGTGAGTCCATCTAGGGGCCATCTGGAATCGGCTCTGTGGGACATGGCAGAAGCCGGGAGCTTCTCACAGATGCCAGCCAGCAGCCACCCCACTATTAACACCTGGCCGTGCACACCCAATAGAGTAATATACACTCAAATAAAGGTTTTCCAAAATGCCCATTAAACAACATGAAATTAAAAATATGCTGATGTGGGATTATGCTTGTGACAGCCTCATGGATATTTCAAAATGGCTGCATTTAGATGTTCTATTTTCATGAATACAGTAAGACATCTGAATAATTTAAGAGAATGCTGTCAGTAGCAAGTGTCACACAAAATAACTGGAAGGAAAATTGTCTTCACTTAGTGAAGATAACAATGCATGCAAATCAATTTCTATTTAATACACAGTTTTAAATAGGAAACAATAGGTTATTACTTTGACAGGAAATCACAAAGTGTTTTTATTATGTCCTTATCACCTTATTTATTTCATATATAGAAACTCTGTCCATGATCCACACCTCTATAATTCTCACAGAAAAATAATTATGTAAATACATTGAAATTTGCACATAGGGAGCGTTTATTACCCAATTTCCTTATGCTTTCAAACTGAAGAGAAAATGTAAATCTGTATGAGATTTCTACAGGAATTTTGAGGTTTCAAATTTAGCACTTCCAAAATGCAAACCATTGGAAAAGTGCTCTAAGCAATAAAATTATTCTGGCTGAAATTAACCCTGCAAAATACTTTTCTCTCTTGTCTAATAAATATTTTATGAAGAACCTGAAACTATATGCAAATTAAGTAATATTTACCCAGTAAGCATGAGAACCAAGTGATATTCTGCCTATTTATTCATTTATTGATGAGAGATACATTTCAGTTATATTACCTTTTGGTTTTTTGTTGTGTTTTTTTTTAATTCAAACAGCTTACCCAGGAGTTAAAATGGTGAGTGAAAGTCATCATGAGGCCCTGGCAGCACCGCCAGCAACCACAGTAGCAGCAGCCCCTCCAAGTAATGTCACCGAGCCAGCCAGTCCGGGAGGAGGAGGAGGAGGAAAAGAAGATGCATTTTCTAAGCTAAAAGAGAAGTTCATGAATGAGCTGAACAAAATTCCACGTAAGTAAAACTTGATTGATGAAAAAACTTCTGTTGGCAGACTAGATTTAATTTGACATTTTCTTCTTTGACATTTATTTAGACAGCATACTAAATGTTTTCTAGTCAAAGCTGGAAAAATCACAAGATTAAACTGGTTTTGTGAGTTCCTCAAAGTTAACTGAAGTAGAAAAAAATAGAGTCCAACTCGTTTAATTTATGTCTATTCTTGGTATGTCAGATTAGTTTGGTAATTTTTACTGATGAATTACTGCTGAATCATTAAACTCAAACTAGAGAACTTCACTGTGGCTGTGGGACTAATTAGTAAAATGTTTCCTATCGGTAGCACTTAAGGTTTCATGTTTATGACAAATGTGTGTGACCATATTGCCTTAAAGCAATATTTGGCCAGAACTCCCACATATTGAGAAAACAAAGAAACTTGGAGATTAGAAAATGTAGAAAGAAATGTGAAAATTGAGTTTTAACAAGAAAATAGGTAATACATCTGTAATATATGAAGATAGCTGTGCTTTTCCCACTAGTTATTCTAGTAGATCAGCCACTGAATGCTGTTTGCACAAGTTCATGTACCTATGGTGAAAACATAAAAGTATAAATGTGTTTTTCTGTGAAGTTAATAGAACTAAAGTCAGCAGGGCTCTCGGTCTTTGGTGCTAGAAAGTATTGACTCAAAGTTGAGGCCTCAATTTGTTCACATTTAAAAAAAAATACAAGCATTAACTTTGTGCTGTTGTTTATGATAATAAACTGCGGTTCTTCAATCTGTCTGATATGTTCGACTATACATACACTGGTATCAAATATTGTCAATGGCATTTCGTATAATACAGAAAAAATCCTTTTTGTTACTGACAGAAAAATTACCTAATGCTACCAGCAGATCATTTTGGCACTTTTTATAGACAAGAATGTGAAGGTTCTGTGTGTGTTTTAGTAGCAAGCATTAGAGAGTCATTCAATCTGTAATAACTTTTTCTTTACAAGAAAAATTAAATGTAAAATTTTTCCAGGGAATTATTTTTAACATATGTAAGAATTTTCATTTCTAGAAGGCTATCCTTTGTGTAAAGAAATGTTCTGTGACTGATAAAGTCAGATAACAAATTAGAATATTAATCAATCTTTTTATCTCTAAATGAATCTTGGCAATGTGGCAGATGCAGTTTTTGAAAAATTGATAGCAAACAGCTTTGCTCTTTCACTCAAAATTCCCACTTGCAAGAAATAAGGTGTTATAGAGGTAAGAAGTTTGTGTGCCATTATTTTGGTGATCTGTGCAGTCCAGTGCAGACCATACTGAAATGAAATTGTCTGATGATGTCAGGAGAAAACAAAACTAAAGAACAAAACTACAAAAACACAGAAATAAAGAGAAAAAAGAGGAAAAATGAAAAGACAAGACTTTGAGGGAAGAACAGTCAGAATTTGAAACATTTGTCTTGTAATTTTTGTCTCACCATGCTATGTAAATAATGTAGATGAGACTTTTATGTAAATATCCTTTTATTTTTAAACTTTGATTTTAACTTCACAAAGGCATGAATGACTTCCAGTATGAGGAACTCTGTAATTGGCAGGTGTAGGAAAAGGTTTGTAGATAGAGAGAAACTTGGAATGCCCTGCTGCATACTTTTTTAAAACCACAATGAAGACAAGTGGAAAGTCCAATCTGGAGAATCTTTTCAAGTTGAACTGACTAAAACTTCTGTTATCTCTTCATGAAAGAAAAAAAGCCCCTACTGTTACATAATGAAAGTGCTTCCTTAGAAAAGTGTATTAGGTCATGAGACAATCTTATTTCATATTAAATACATCATATTATTTATAAAATAAGGTACCTTATGCTGATAGTGACACCAGAATATATTGCCACCATCTTAGAAATCTGGTCTCTTATCCAAGATCATGCAGTGATGTTGTCCTGGAGAAATGAACCTAAGGTAGTCACAAATCCCATGCCAATTGTCTGCCCTTATTCTAGAGGCTGCATATGTGATTGGATCTTCCCAGGATATCTATCAAATGCTGGGGCTATTTAGTGTTGCTTTCTGCTACACTGGCAGGGTTTTGCCGTTTCACAGAGAAAGATGAATGTTCATTTTACTGCTGAGGGGTAAGGGACTTGTGTGGGGGAGTTTTTGAAATACTAAATATGAATTAGTGCCATTGACGTGTTTGAGCATTTTATATTCCAAATAACTTTCTTTTGCTCATTTTCCTCAATAATAAATCCTACAAGAAGGGACCACATTGCGCACGTCTGTATGTATTTTTCATTTATAAACTAACATAAACACAAAACAAGTAAGTTTAATTAGGCTGTCTAAAAGGGACAGAAGGGCAGAGGAGACTTCATTTCCCTGTTGAAAGATTATAGCATTTTTTCATTAGTTGTTCAGTTTATGACAGTGGGAAGTTGTCAGCGTGGTGTTTTCAGTCTATTGCAAAAAAAAAGTGTGATTGTGGTAAAAAAGTTTTCAAGACTTACCTCTTACAGCTGGCTGCAAATTTTTTTTAGAATCTCTCTTAAAAAAGAGCAGAATGTAAATTAGTACAAACCAAATTGTTTGTATAGTGCCTTTTTGGGAATTTCTTGCTGTGTGAGAGAGAAGAAATATGGTGCGTGGGCCCCATTGGGACAGCAGAGATGCTTGGAAGTCTAAGAACACTCCCAAGACCATGGACCAGGTTTTTCCTCTGGTAGATTCAAACTGAGGATCTCATTTGAGTCTTACACTTGGCAGCGGAATGTCATAGTCAGCAAGTTCTCTAATCTTTTCAGATGAGGGACAAGCCTCTTTTTTAGTTCATGTTCATTATCATTTTTACTTCCAGAGGTCTCGTGTTCATCCCCACACGACAGGAAAGACTTTGAAATCTCAGTGTTTATTATGAGAGGACCTTTTTTCAGTGCTCTGTTGTTCATGTGTGAGATAAATAAAATGTTTTAGTTGCCTCTGCCCATGTTGTCTGCAGATGGAAAATAAGCCGTCATGATGTAGTGGATGTATATATAATAGGATAAAGTGTTGTGAAAAATCTCACCTGCAATCAACTTGGTTTGAGTGTTGAAAAGGCCAAGCCATAGTAGGGCCTAATTTATGTAGTCTTCTCTTTCTGTTTTATCTTAGAAATTATATAGTATCAAGTCATACTTATATTTAAAAAAAGAAATCACAACATTCTTGTCACGGAATACCTGATAACAAAAATAAAGGTACATCAAACTACATTCAGCTGAATAAATATTGTTCCTTCCATGTAGGTTAAAATAGAAGATTCATTTTTTTAAATACTAAGTTTTGTAGAACACACAGATGTCAAGGTAAATAGTCTAGACATACCAGCTAACTGAATATATCAGGATTCCCATTAAAAGTTCACTTTGCAAAACTACAAGATAAAAAGCAATTTAAATTAATGCAATTTAAATTACACTGGTGTTTTCTTCTGTGATGTATGCACAAGACAAGTCTTGTTTAAAAAAAAAATATTAATTTAATAGAACGAGGAAATAAAAGTTCGAAGAAAAAGAAAGGACCTATTTGTATCAGTATACATTTATTTCAAGAACAATGATGCAGTACATATACCAGGTTAAAATTTTCATTGTTACAAGCATAAAATCTGGAGGTTTTTTCTTGATTTGTATCTCTTTAAAATAGAGCATACACCACATTTTGTGACAGGAGAATGTAGGCTTCCAAAAGCACACAAATCATTCAGAATGGCAATGTCCTAACATACATTTCACTCTGGATAAAGCAAGTGGGATAATTTTATTACAATGAGTCATACAATTAAAGTGCAAGAACCTGGTAAGTTACTGAGGCATAACTGTGAGGAATTTTTTTCTCCGTTATGTAAATCCCTACATTTTGGTTGTGAGTGGCTGATTTGCATAATCACAGTACAGTTGTTTTTGCAGAACTGAACTGTGTATAAATGTCACTCTAACTTAATTGGTTCTTATACTTCCAATCTCTATTTATCTTTAATCTGCAGAATTTTTAATCTGTTTACCAGAAGGTGAAAAAAGGCACCATCTCTGCTTTTACATTTTGCATTTTAAATATAGTAAATCAAACAACTGAAAAAGGGGGGAAACAGAGCAGATAAAACAGCACTTACTCTTCTGAAAACAAAATGCATTAAAAGACTTTATAAGATCTATCAGTTCTTTCATTCTTCCTTTTCAGTCAATGCTCTTATATCTGGATCTTTGTCTATAGGCTAGGAAAATATCTGCCATACATTTACAGTAAGTGTGTTGTAACAAGACTCTGGTAATGGCAGCAACAGCTTTTGGGTGGAGACTTTAAATGTCAAGATACTGATACTAACCATACACAAATAAAAATTGACATAAATTACAATCAGTTTACTTAATAATTTTAAAATCAAAGTGATGTTGATGTGTTTTCTAATGGCACATTCCTGTATGAGCAGGAGACCTCATTCTGCCAGTAAACAAGACAGCAAAAATCCAATAGAATTACAGCATACATCTGATTGAATAATGATGTGCTGTTAATGCTCATGATAAAATCTGGAACAGCTATAATAGCTGATTGCATTGAATCTAGGATAGTGTCATTACCTCTGTAATAGAAAGATATTGCATATTTTCAATGCTTGTTGCTGTCTTACATTGTAATTATGTAAAAAAGTTACATTTCTATACAAACCGTATTCTGAAATGTTTGGCTGGCTTGCCACTCCATGTGGCCTCAGTAGCTGGTGCTCAAAAGCCCTGAATTTGATTCATCTTGTACAACTGACTGCTAATCCCCCAAAACTAGAAGCTCAAATCTCTGTGATAATTCAGGCTAAAACCTGATGTTCTGTGCAGACTTCTCTCGCATTCTGTTTGCAGAGAAAGTTTTATTTCTCTCTCCTTGGACTAGTGAATAACTGTCAAAACAAAATGGGACTGGAGGCTGTAGAGAGAACTGTAACAAAAAATGTAGAAATAACTTTAAGTCCCAGGTCTGGTTTAATTCTAAATAATATCTTAGCAAGCTGACTACCAAGTTGTATTTGGGTAATTTAGCAAATAAATTAATAAATAAATTAATTCTGGATTTATATATTTAGCCATTTAAGTCAAAATTTCAGCAGTCATCTTAGACACATCTCATCATTTCTTTCTCTCTGCTGGTCTGTGCTATTTTGCCCTTCTGCCTTTCTTGATTGACCAGCTGAGGTGTATTAAGAGTGATTATTGCCCTCTACAAATGACAGTAAAGTTAATTTCTTAATTTTTCATTCGTATGTGGCATCAAGATTATCAAGGATTTATTACCAGATTATGTCTGTTATTAGAAAATGGAGGATGTTGTTCATGGGGTCTTTCTGAAACTTAATTTTTATAAGCTGACAGCTTGATCATTTGCAGAAAATAAATTCATTAGGCTTCTCCCAATGATTCCCGGAGCACAGGTGTCACTGGTACAGGGAGGAGATGGCACATTGTTTTCTAAGTTCATAGAAAGGATACAGAATGCTGATAACAGGATGCTTTCAAATTTAGAAACTGGATTAATATTGTATGCATACCATAAAATCAGAATAAAGTTTGCAACAATAGCTATGATTTATATTTTCACAGTACATGCCAGTGTTAGTCATTACCTAATATCTTAGGTTAGCCAGAAAAAAATTTGGTTTCTGCGTCAGAGATCATCTTGAGTAGTAGCTGACTGCCTTGTAGGAATGAGGACTGTATACATATGTGTATATGTGTGTGCACATAGATTTAGCAAAACAATTAGCAGAGTTCTCAGCTTAGGAACAGTCAGACACTGGCAAATTCCATTTGGGTATCTTGGCAAAGAATGTCTGTATGGAGAGATTCGGAGAAGATAAAGAAGTTTCTTGATGTTCATGGAAGTCTGGAGAACGGTGCTGCAGGAAGTTGGACAGCATGAATTCAAGTCTTCTTGTCTCCCTTTGTGGCATAAAATCATTCACAACTACTCATGCTGAGCAAATATATACAGCTTTACACTGCAGAAGAAAGAGGGAAAATCGGAAATAAGAATTTATTTTGGAACGCAGAAGTATAAGACAGAGCTATTACAGTACAATATTAGATGGGGGAAAAAACTCCATTTGCTATATTTCTCCAATGTGTATTTCTAAATATAGCAATTTAAATGCAAATATCAAATTACTTTGTTTTTTCCCTGAATGCCCCAGTCCCAGAGTGTAGATGGGAACTTAATTTCTTTTTTTTTAATGTTAAATAAAATTTCTAGATCTCCCGCTGATAGGGAAAAGCTTGAAAATACTGCCCACACACATCCAGAAGACACAAATATCATGAGAAAAACAGTTCAAATCTTGTTATTTCATAAGCTCATGATATGAAAATGCTGTGATTATTTCTAGGGGGTCCCGCATATTTTGTTTGCTTTAAATGGGGAATCCTGAAAATACAGCTTTTAAATCCCAAATGTATAAATAGATATTGAGGGATGGAAGAATGGAAGTAAATACTCATGAAGCAGATGGAAATCCTTGTCTGGAAGGAACAGCATGTGGTCTGAGATCCCTCTGCATTGTACTCTATCAATATTTTAATGATTTTTTCTGTCATGCAGAATTTATTTTTTTACATTTTTACAGTTTACAATCCATGAGTTATTTTCATATGCCTTCTGATGGGCTCCCCTTAACATGTCCTCTCCTTAAACTTTAGGGTTCATGACAGCTGCCAGTTTGATCCTCATACAGAACTGAGTGAGGAACCTCAGGCTGTTAGAAGTGCATGCTGCTCAAGCATGACCTAGAAGTGCTGCTGCTGCAGACTGTAGCTGGATCAAGCACTGGCAAGCACATGTTTGCCAGGAGGTTGCATAAAATCATTGAATGGTTTTGGTTGGAAAGGACCTTAAAGAACATGTAGTTGCAACGCTCCAGCCGTGGGCAGGGAAATTATCTCCTCCAATCAGAGCAAACTCAACCCATGCATCTGACGCGCTTATGTCCGAAGGAGTTCCCTGTTCCTACACTGGCCATTATCTTGGCTCCTTGGACAAGCCAAGGAGGAAAGCAGAAATCAGGAGAGCAGATTCCTACAGCTTGAACCAGAATAGCAGCTGCAGTACTTTACATCCCCAGCACAGGGAAAGCCTGTCACAGGCTAAACCCACATCCTCCTCTGCATCACCTTGAAAATGCACTGTCCCATCAGAAAGGAAATGCTGTCTCTAAGCCAGTAGCACACTGGGAAGGTAAGCTCAATGTCGAACAGAATTATACATTATTGATTGTATGTGTCTGGAGCACCTTTTTCAGAAACAGCCATTGGTTTTGAGCTGTATAATCTGAAAGACAGGGAAGGAGAAGCAAGTTCTCCTATAAAACATGTGATGCTCAAAACATTTCAGCAAAATATAAGAAAACAAAAAAACACATTAACTTTTAAAGCCAAGGGGATGAAATTCATCTATAGCAAAAACAGGGGTGATCACATACCTTTGATTTGGTGATAGTGTTTTAACAAGGGGTGTCAGACTACCCCCCGAGGTCTCCTCTAGCAAATCACTGTGATTATTATTTTATATGTTACAATTACTCTGGTAGGTATTTTATTGCACTATAGATATGTCAAGTTGTGCCAATACCTTATAAGTTGAGTAGAGAATTCAATTTACAAGCAGAAACCTGAACATGGTTGCTGGCTTACTTCCAGTTCTGGGAATGTATCTTAAAATTTCATTATTTGTGTGAGAGAAAGTGCACTTAAATTGTGTTTGCCTGCATAAGAGAAACACAATCTTTGTTAGCCTTTTTCAAACTTACCTGCATATAAAGTGCCTACAGAATTACACATTATCAGTTAAAATTGTTTCTAATCTTGCTTTAAAAATAAGAGTTCATGGAACAGTTGTTCTGAATTTAAAACTGAGAATACATTTAAAGATTGAGTCTCAACAATGTACAGCATAAAAGATAAAAGGCACCTGTGACTGTGGTTAGTGCGTTTTCTTTTAAAAGTATGGTTTAAATGCGCAGTGAAAATAACAGGAATTGCTGTTAAGATTTATATTCCGTCCTTATTTCAGCTACTTGTGCCTAGGCACTCTGGCAAGCTAGAAGATATTCTCTCACCACTGTTATTCTGAGAAATTGTTGTAAATTGGCACAGCTGAAGAACAGAATGCCATTCTTTGTTGTTATTGTTAACTATTCTGCTTAGAATTGGGAGAGTTTCCTGCTGAGAATTGTCCAAACTAAAGCCTTGTCTGAGAGATTATAACTATATAATAACCCTCCTTTGGTTAATATGTTTTTTAAGCGTTTAACATTTTTTGAAAGACACCTTTACTGATACATGAATTAAAACACCTGGTCATCAGTGCCATATGCCAAGGTGGGTGCAAAGCTAAGACACTGATCACCAAGAGGAGCTCTCAGGAATACTGTAGGTACACAGCATCCTTTCATACATTCATTTTATCTTTCTTAGTCTTGGCTTTTATGTCAGGCAAGCTCTTGAAGGTTCTAGATCAGAATATCACTACTGCTTCCAGAACATACAGCCACTTTGTAAGAGCCATGGAAGTGGCCTCAAATATTCAGAAGAATCTTGGTATGGGAAGACTTTGCTCTGACTCCATAGAAAGATGTGGTGCTGAACTTGAATGACTGCCTCATGAAGGCTGAGTTCCAGCTGGCAGCTGAACAAGCCATCTGCCTACTCCTGTGCAGATTTCAGAATCTGAATCTACTCTTAATTACCAACTTCAGCGAGAGCTCCCTAATTTGTTCACAGCCCCTATATCATCTGGGGGCATGTTTCAGTACTGTAGCTGGCACTGTTTTCCTATTACAGTGAGAGCCACCAAAATGAAAGATGAAGTTTATAATTTCAGATGGGAAAGGCATTTCAACTCACGTCTTAAAAAGGAGCTCCAGAAATTATTAGGCTCTCTACACTTAGTTTTTAAGAATCAGACTCTAGAAGTTGAATTACAGATCTGAGTTAAATGCTTTGATCCTCTTCAGAATGACATAGAAATAGGAGGCCCAGGTTCATCTAGAAGGAAGAATGGGTATATGCAGTGGTACTGATCCCACACACTTAGATACCTGGAAGGCCTCTAGGTTAAACCCCCTTAACAGAGAGATTCACAGCCTTAGAACACTTTCTCTGGGCTTAGGGACCTGATTTCTCTCATTTGGAGAGTGATTGTTTCAATCTCTTCTATCAATGTGCCGTCTGATGAAGAGTATGGGAGCTCACTGGGCTAGAGGTCTGGCTGAAGGACAGCGTATGCATTTTGCTGTGAAATGTCTGTGGACAAAATGAGCAAATAACACTGGGTTTTTAAGGGTCCTTGTGCTTAAACAAGTGTTTCACACAAGGTTGCAGAATATGACAACATGAATCCCACATTTCTTTTTCAGCTGTTCCTGTAGGAAAGGCAGATCCAAGTTTTCCAGCTTCATCCCTTGGTTTCCTTTAGTCTCAGGAAGACCTGAGGCTAAGGTATTTTAAGCTGCAGCCTCAATGATACTCCTGAGTCTTGGCTGGCAGCTCCTTTATTGTCAGTCTGAAGCAGCCACACAAACCATCTATTTGACACAGGGGAGTAGGGGTATCAGCTCCTTGAAGAGGAAGGGAGAAGGGAGAAGAAGTATGTGAAAGCTGGTGAGCTGCCAATTGGTTTGGAAGTTATTTCCACACAAGAAGCTTTCTTTCTCCTAGACTTCTGTTAGGACTGTAACCCATTTAGCTGTACCCCAATGGGGAGGGAACCTCCAGCACTGTTGGAACCCAGGGCAAGGGGAATGTTTCTCTGTCTGCTCTGGGGGGTCCTGACCCCCAGGGGAACACTGACTTTGACCCTCATTCATGGAGAAAGTTTCCTAGACTTCAAGATAGACTAGAATCCACAAAAATGTGAAATAGATTATAGTCTAATAGTGTAGGTGTATCACTTGGTGCGAANAAACAGTTTTTAGAGGGAAATACATTCTTCACATAGTTAACAAGTTAACAGTGTTCAATAATTTTTACACCTTCTTATAGATACTTTTATGGTCCTTTCTTCCTTGCCAGATTTCAATGGATTTTCTATTTTCCTTCTGTGTTGTTTCATTTATGTATTTATTAACACTTTTCTCCTTTCCAGAACTCACATGAAAAAATCATCACAAGCAAAATACTTGCTAACCCAGCATTCAGTCTTGTTTATTCTTTAGGTATCAAACTCATGTTTCCTCCTAAAATAGCTATTTTATCATGTTTCCTAGGACCTAAGGACTCAGTTTTCATCAAGCATGTGCTTTAAGCTGGAATATGGCATTTCAGGTGTCAACCCTGGAGTCAGTTTTTTGTTTGTCTGTCTGTTTGTTCCTTATATGCCATGGGTACAGATTTACTTGCAGCATGAGCAAGGGAAGGAGGAACGACAAAGATAAGGCAAGCTTACTATTCATAAATTTCAGCCTAGCATGGCATTTTAGATTACAAGTCAACGATAGTGATCACTTTATAGGAAGCTATTCCAGAATACCAGTTTCTAAATTTGTTTGCCTCATGAAATATTTATTGATGGATGAGTCTTAAGTCTTAGGACAGTGAGGTGGCCAGGACAATGGGAAATAGTATGATGGGTGGAGGACCAATGGACGAAAAGTACTCCCTGAACTCAGGGCATAGCGATAACATAGCATGAAGGAATGTCAGCATTGACTTGACTGTTCTGAAACGGCTGTACATTTATTTTATTTAACAGTGACTGCATACTACAAAAATATTCCTAGACAATGCTCTTCTTGATGTAAATATAGGCATGCAAGAGGAGTAAGTACAGGAAGAGACAAAATGAAAAAGAGAAACTAATTCTATTGAGTTAATGCTTGAAGTATTTAAACTGCGCAACATCCTTGATTTTCAACAGTTGATTTTTGTTAGGAACCTACTGACAGCTGGGCTTTGATTCTGCAGAATGCACAGATCTATCCAACACCACTACTACTTCTCAGAAAACTATCTATGATTTTGTAATGGTAATGACAAGAAGCATTTTATTCTGTTGAACCAAGTATTTATCCTCGTAATTCCTGTTAGAAAAAGAACAGAAAATATATCCTCTTTAAAAACAACCAACCAAACTCCTAAATTGTGTCCCCATTACATAAAATAATTTGTGATACCAAATCCCTAAAGGCACAGCAAAGCTAGCTGAACCCTGCAGTGCAGCACAGCTGCAAATTGATGAACAAATTTTTTCTTGTTTTCAAGTCTTTTTTCTTGACTGACCTGCACCTCTCCTGTAAATAACTTAAAAGACAATAGGATTGCATTCTTACTTGATAGAGCCAGCCAGTAAGTGCAGCATGGGTATGCAGGCTGAGTCCGGGTATTGAAATGCTACACAGCAGGTTTTAGAATCTCAAAAGGTTTAGACTGGTAAAATATTTAAATGTGTGCTAACCTTTAAGCTCCTGAAAGGTGCATCAAATTAAATTTGTTACACACAAGTGGTTTGGAGGATCAAATTTGTAAATAACATTTCTAATGTGTCCTGTAATTTACCTGATGAACTGCTACACTGATTCTTATTTTAATGTAAATTAATTTTACTTTTGCTTTGGTTATTTTGTATAAAATACTTATTTTATTAAAAGTTTGTAAGTCTACAAGTATTGTAATTTTAGAGACATGTCACACACACATAGTGGTAGCAGCAAATTTCTTTTCAGACCTTCATAAATACCAGTATAATTCTTTTACCTTCCAGTTGATTTTAGTGGGCTGCTTGCTGAGAGTTGTACCCACTTTTCACATGGCCTATTATCACAGCACACATTTTCATGATTGTTGTCAAAAAAAGAGCATTTAGGACAGTTGTTTGGTTTAAATGATCAGTAGAGTGCTACTTTGAGATCATTTGGGAAGGGGACACACACTCTGAAATTTTCCAATGGAAGCCGTTGGAAGAATGTAATTACCTCACTTGGGACTTGAGCCAACCCAGCAAACATCCAATTTCCACAGATGTGATTGAGGTTGTTTCCATTTAGTTTAATGAGAGTTGGATGGGGCTGTAAGGCATTACAATCTTTTAGGGAAAATCCCGGGGGATCTCTCATCACCGAAAAAGCTGAGGATATTGGTTTTATGTTTCCCCCAAAGTATAGCAGCCCTTGCATCAGCATGTCACCACTGCTGTTCCCCAGTATTACTGGCTCAGGGGGAAGCAGGCCACCATGGTGCCACTTTCTGTGCCTGAGAGGAATCCAGGATACTGGCAGATGATGTTGTTTAGCTTCCTTCTGCGTTCAGGTCATCCATGAGTGTTCAGTTGCTCAGTTCAGTTCTTTGGTGGATGTATTCGAGTGTTGTAGCAATGAGCAGGGAGTGGATGTGATGCTTCACGAATTTTTCCCTCCTTTCAGCATTGAGTGGTATTAAGCATCAGACTGTTACAGGGTTCAAGATTTTTTCACTGACTGGACCCCAGCAGTGCTTTGGTCCTTGCAGACAAAATTTCAGGATTGTCTCCAGTGCTACTGATAGTGCCTCTGTTTGGGCAGACTTTGTATCCATCCTATATGCTAAGATGGATCACTTTTCATATATGGAACAGATGCTTCAATGCCTCTCTGTTTCAAAGTTGATTTTACTTTGGTTTGGTTTTTGTAAGAGGTGAAAACAAGCTTTCTTCATAGGACAAAAATAAATAAATAAATATTGTTGGGGTGTGGCCTTACCATCAGTTTCCCAGACATAACTTAATAGAACAAAATTGTCAGGATGTTTTATTACAGAGGTTTGTTACTCATAAGGCATTGTCATCATGCAAGTTGGGATGACACTGAAGTGTCAGTGAGAACTCCTGATATAGCAAAGCAATGCTGATATTCCCACAATATGTTATGAGGCAAAGAAAAGAAAGGGTTTGTACTGCCATTTTGGGAGTAAAGGACTGAGAGCTATAAAATATCTCTGTTCCTGTCCTGATGTTAGGTGAACGTAAAATTGCCTTTTCTAAAAAAAAGTAATAATCAGTGATTCTTTGTCCAAGAAGGTGCAGCATTTGCTTCCACCAGACAGGTGACCATTAATGAGAGTCAGTATATGTCTTCACAATCTCCACACCAGTATGTCTGATACTCTGAAAATTACTATTGCAGAGCATGTTGACAGGATGTATGACTTGTAAGTATTAGAGGTCACATCTGTGGTCTGAAAGTAAATGATAACCAATTTGTGACTTACAGTTCCAGTTCTTGTCAGTCTCTTTCATCTACTGCCTCTTTTCCTTCCTTTTTCCTGGTTCCCTCATCACACAGCATCTTTTCATCTCATTTACACCTGCTGCCTCTCCAGAAAAAAAGTACAGTTTTGCCATGCTGACTTCTGTGGAGAACACCGTTACAGGAGGAAGAAGGAGGGTTAAAGCCTCTGAAGTGTTTTTTAATGTATGGCTGAGAGGCTTAAGGCTTCCTGACAATGCTAGTCTCTGCTCTGTTTTCCAGGCTGTCTGCCATAGGATACTTTTGATGAAAAAGAATAAATGTAAACCAATATTTGTCTACTTTTCCCTCTACTTCACACAAAGCTTGCTAAGAAGGACTGGAAAGCTTTCAGCTGACATTTTAGCAAAGCAAACCTGAATGCTGATGTGTATTTTTTAGAGGCTTCAGTACTAATATACAGCAGTTATAAATAAAAATAAATGTACAGAAGCTATAAGGAAAGGGCTAGCTATTTTTTTGCTTGAGTCTGAGGGCTCCTGTAAGGGGTAGTTCTTTATTCCTTGAGTATGCTGAATGTTCCTGCACTGAACCATGATCTAGAAATCTCACATCCCTGCTCAAGCATTTTCTAACTGCTGCTAGTTGTGCTACTAGTTGGACAAAAAACATTTTCAGAAGGAGAGAGAGAAAGTGTGTTGTGTATGACCCTGTGATGTCAGTGGCAGTCAGCAAAATCATGTATGACCTCGGATAAGGATCAACAATTGAGACGAGCCAGGATAAATGGCAGCCTTGCCAAGTTTAGAGAGAAGCCAAAGGAAAATTGGTTGCAGTGCTGGCTTACAGGAGGTTGTTCCCAGGCAGGAGCTGGCTCAACTTGAAGGTCTGTGAGGCCAATTAAATAGCTCCTAGCCACTTGGGAGTGGTATGTCTGTCAGAGCCTGCTTTCATGAAGGGATAAAAGGGCTATTGATAAAAAAATACAGTCTTCATGTTTGCCATAGTTAAAATACTATGACTGGAGAGTTATTTAATTAGGTTTATTTTGGAGTGGTATTTTGATCTCTTCAGTGGTTGAGTTTTTGGAAACTACTGCAGAGATACTAGATCTCTGAGCCATTGGAAGTGAGGTAAATGGCATTTAGTTTTGCTCCAGGGAAGGATTTATTCTTTCATCAAGTGTCACCTCTACCATGATGTGCCTGAATAAATATAACTAGCTTCGCTTACGTTAGTAGTCTCTCCAGGGACAACACTGCCAACATAAATTATTTATTATTTTAGATGCATTTAATACTAGTCACAGCACAAAAAAATACTACCTTCCAAGAGCACTGCCTATTGCAGGTGACAGAGACAAAAACTTTATCTTCATTAAAGGACTTTTTTTCACCATAATAATAAAACCTATCAGCCTCTTTTTACCTCTGCCAACTGCACTTCTCATATAGTATAGTGTTCCTGTATGTAGGCACAACTTGGGCTCTGAAGCTCCACTGAAAAGGAATATTAATGAGGACTTCCCTTCCCTCAGCTCAAGGACAGGCACCTCATCACCTGGATGATCCAGGAGTTTGTGACAAGTCAGATTAGAAACTGTCATCTCAAAATAAGCAAAAGTTATCTTCTGGTTTCTGGAAACCCTTTTTGAGATTTCACCCAACAAACCCTAATTTTGCTGTATTGTTACTGTATTTTGCTGTAATGTGCTAATGTCAGCAATCAGAAAGTAAGGCAAATTTTGGCAGATTTCTTTCTGAGGTGATTTTGGCAAGACAATATTATTTTGCTTCATTCGTTAGTTATTAAAATTATTGAAAAGGCAGNCAGTGTATGATACCACAATAAAATCACCAAATGAAAGAATCGTTTAGGTTAGAAAACACCTCCAAGGTCATCAGGTCCAACCTTTGACCAATCTCCATCTTGTCAACTAAACCGTAGCACTAAGTGCCACATTGTTTCTTAAAAGACTTCCAGGGGTGGTTAGTCCACCATCTCCCTGGGCAGCCCTTCCAATGCTTGACAGCCCTTTCAGTGAAGAAATTCTTCCTGATGTCCTGAACCTCCCCTGGCTCAGCTTGAGGCCATTGCCTCTTGCCCTATTCTGGGAGAAGAGACCGACCCCCACNGAAAGTGTGTTGTGTATGACCCTGTGATGTCAGTGGCAGTCAGCAAAATCATGTATGACCTCGGATAAGGATCAACAATTGAGACGAGCCAGGATAAATGGCAGCATTGCCAAGTTTAGAGAGAAGCCAAAGGAAAATTGGTTGCAGTGCTGGCTTACAGGAGGTTGTTCCCAGGCAGGAGCTGGCTCAACTTGAAGGTCTGTGAGGCCAATTAAATAGCTCCTAGCCACTTGGGAGTGGTATGTCTGTCAGAGCCTGCTTTCATGAAGGGATAAAAGGGCTATTGATAAAAAAATACAGTCTTCATGTTTGCCATAGTTAAAATACTATGACTGGAGAGTTATTTAATTAGGTTTATTTTGGAGTGGTATTTTGATCTCTTCAGTGGTTGAGTTTTTGGAAACTACTGCAGAGATACTAGATCTCTGAGCCATTGGAAGTGAGGTAAATGGCATTTAGTTTTGCTCCAGGGAAGGATTTATTCTTTCATCAAGTGTCACCTCTACCATGATGTGCCTGAATAAATATAACTAGCTTCGCTTACGTTAGTAGTCTCTCCAGGGACAACACTGCCAACATAAATTATTTATTATTTTAGATGCATTTAATACTAGTCACAGCACAAAAAAATACTACCTTCCAAGAGCACTGCCTATTGCAGGTGACAGAGACAAAAACTTTATCTTCATTAAAGGACTTTTTTTCACCATAATAATAAAACCTATCAGCCTCTTTTTACCTCTGCCAACTGCACTTCTCATATAGTATAGTGTTCCTGTATGTAGGCACAACTTGGGCTCTGAAGCTCCACTGAAAAGGAATATTAATGAGGACTTCCCTTCCCTCAGCTCAAGGACAGGCACCTCATCACCTGGATGATCCAGGAGTTTGTGACAAGTCAGATTAGAAACTGTCATCTCAAAATAAGCAAAAGTTATCTTCTGGTTTCTGGAAACCCTTTTTGAGATTTCACCCAACAAACCCTAATTTTGCTGTATTGTTACTGTATTTTGCTGTAATGTGCTAATGTCAGCAATCAGAAAGTAAGGCAAATTTTGGCAGATTTCTTTCTGAGGTGATTTTGGCAAGACAATATTATTTTGCTTCATTCGTTAGTTATTAAAATTATTGAAAAGGCAGCACAAGGTTAAGATTCAAATTTTATTAAGTGTGGTGCTCACCAATATAGTTGACTTGAACTCTAGAAGTTAGGAACTTTACATCAGATGTCCTATGCTGTTTTTAAAAATAATCTCTATCTTGCTGTATCTTGTGTCTTTACTGGTTTTACCATATATAAATTACCTTTCTGTATTTGTGGTGGCTTAAAACTCTGTGCTGATTTAAACACAATTTACAGGTGGCTGAGCCCATGATAAAGCCTTCACATGTTATAAAAGCAGGTTGTCTTATGAATACTGTACATTGAGTGAACACAAGAGAAATGTGAGATCAAAGTAATACAAAAGTAAAAGTAAAGATAATAAATAAAAATAATAAATAATGACTGATTAGTGAAATAAATAATGCATTAAAAGAGTAAAAAAAGTAAATGCAATGTCCTTAATGTGATGTAATTACAGCCACATGTGTGCCACACTTTAAAAGCTCCAAATTGCACTGAAATCAAAATATATAAAATGATATTAAAAATAAAAAATATATTAAAATTATAATGTATTTTAAAATAATAATGTGTTTGACAGTTCACTTTCCTTTCCTTAGGCAGTGTATGATACCACAATAAAATCACCAAATGAAAGAATCGTTTANGCATCTCAATGTCGTAGTTGACTTGAAGCGAGGGACTCAAAAAAGAACACAGTTCTTGAGGTGTGCCTCACTGGTGCAATACATCAAGATACATTATGAAATGCATAAGAAAATCTAGATCTGAATAAAATTTCCCTCATATAAAGTTAAATGCTTTTTATTTTCAACTTTTCTTCATGTTATATATTTAGGAGAAAAAACCCTCTTTATTTTACCAGTCTCTGTTACTCTGAGGCTTTTTAGTGTAGTGCATGGTGCTACTGACCTTCAGTGCACATATTCACAGAGGGGAATATTCATTTTGTTGCATGGGCCTCTGTGACAGCCTGTGCAACACAAACCTCACCTTAATACACGTTTTGTATTGTGAAAAATGCCTTATGCAAGCTTCTAAAATGGAGTAAATTTCACGCTGGGATATATAAAAATACCATGAAAATTACTATTTGATTAGCAATTTCAGTCTGAAAATTAGTTATGACTTAGCAAAGTATCTCTTTTCTATAAATCACCATACTTATCTTTCCTAGGTTAAAGGAATGCTGTCACAAACATGCAGTACTTTTTCCCTGTGTATTAGTAAGTTCACCTCAAGACATAATCCTACAAACATTGTTCAGCATAGTTTTGCTGAAATTAATGTAACTATTTATAACTGAAAGGACTCAAATTGGAGCTCTACTTATCAGGCAGCAAAGAAAATTACTTTAATGGGCCATTTTGGAGGTTTTTCATCATTTATGATTTCTTTTTCCTGACAGAGCCCTCTATGTATGTTTTTTCAAACAGCAGACTCAATTTTCACTATGGGATTTACTTGTCATACCTATTGCTTTTTTTACTTGGAGGTTGTATTTTCATCCTTGGAGGTAGTGGAACTACAGTGGGGCTGAAGAAGGAAAGGGAAATACTAAATGTTGTCTCCAATTTTATTTTGTAATAGGAATAGTTGCTAAGGCACTGCCAGGAGATGAGGAAGAATATAGCTTGCATCTTAGCCTAAACAAGTTTAAACCCATGTATCTCACCCCACAGAGAAGAGAGAGAGCCTATAGCCTGAAGGTTAGACTGCATGGAGAATGCATCACTCATCTGTCTCCCTGAGGGTGGCACAGAAATCCTCCGTGGGAGAGCCAGGGACTCAAAACCACTATTCTGTGTGAGAAGCGACTTAGCCTCTGGCTTAAATGGGGTAAATAGCTCACTGCTTAGGGCTCCAGCTGAGGAAAGAGAAGTCTTCAGAGCTCTGCTCTCAAGCCCATTTTCATTTTTCACACAGTGACTATTTCATCTAAAATGGTTAGAAGACTCAATTTGCTGACCTCTAGGAGAGTGTCATATCCACAGTATAGTTTTTGCATGCTCTCATTCCATTAATCTATTGTAACACAAAGTGTGGCCTGATATGGAGATTTTCCCAGGAATATAGAACTATGCCTGTCCCACAGAGTCAAGGACATATTGGAATTCAACATTTTATGAATATTAATATGGATATTTAACATTTGGTAATCTGGTCAGCCTTGAAAAAGGTTTAAAGAGGAAAAACTATAAGATCTGGAGAACCTCTTTACTCTGCATAGATTCAGATTCCTAACAAGCACCATACATTTTTCTCTTTGGTTTTCAACAAATATAGTTACTTTAGATTGTAACAGGTCGAGACAGTTCTCTCTCTTAGCTATAGTATTATCTATTTCTTTAAGGTGGGAATGCAGAGTATTTTTTTCTACTAGAACACCTTATGGAATCTGTTGTGATGACAATTTCTCTTCATCGGGATTTGTCCTCCTTTGACCTTCTTTTCTGTGACTACAGCTGGTTTACACATTTTAAGACAGTTTTCCAAACAGAGATTTCTTACTGAATTTTTTGAAAGGAGAAGACATTATTTTATTACCTTCTTGCCATTTTAGATCTTATAAGCTAGAATAGCTTGTAGCGGAATTTCAGTTGAGAGCAGTAAGTTTTCTTACTGAGTACAATGTCTGTGGAATGTTTATTTGCCAGGAGAAAAAAAAAATATTTTAAAAGGAATACCTAGACAGGACAAAGTTTTGATGATGCCTGACTTTGCTGTGGACAACTCACATCAGTAATGTAACTCATTTGCAAAAGTAGTTTTTTTGTAGAATTCTTCCTTAATAAGTGAGGCTAAAGGATGACTTATGTCTTCAAGGTTTTGTTTTTTTTTCTTTTTTCCAGCTGTATTGTTTTGCATAATGAAAGGACATTGCCTCCATGTGGCCTCCATTGCTGTTGTGTTGTATCTATGGATACATTATCACTGCCTCTGTGAGTGAACAATTCCAAAGCAGCCATGGAGAATTTATTTGCTGATTACTCATCTGCTATTAAAGTGGTTCCAAATGAAATGAAATGGCAGACACATTGGCTCTTGGAAGCTCTGTCCAACTGTAAAAGGAATTCTGTGCGTTCTCTGCAGTGCTCAAGCGGCTTTGCAGAGGCACCGTATTTAATTAGATTAGTTTTAATTAGACTGCAGATGCAAAGTTTCATCTGTATATCACTATTAGTCTTTTTTGAAGCACTTTCAGCCAATAACAAACCACTATCTCATTTGCATTAATTTAAATGTTTTAACATTTTGCTTGCTGGAATAATCACTATGGAAGAACATATATAACTTAGAGATAAATCTGTTGTTGTCCTGTGGCACCATGTGCAGAAAATGAAGTAGCCTAAGAGACAATCATGGAAGGAAAGAAAAAAAGGAAAATGCGCTGAAGAATTAATTCAAATTCACTCTTAAATAAATCTTTCTCAGATTCCATTTATTCTTATTTAAATTCCTTTGGAGCACTTAGTTTCCAAGGCAATCTTTGCAAGCTTTGGACTTTATTGATTGCTCATCCACCATTAATGTTTATTTTCTTTATCATCTTTTTATTTTAATTTCTTCATGCTTCACAGAACCCATTTTCTTTTGCTGCTTTTCCCTCTCTGTTCCAAGCTTAACTCAGTTCTGAGGAGGCAGAGGATTAATTATTCATTACTGGTGGTACTATAGGTTTGGAAGAATGGTTGATGAGCTATAGCAAAGTTCTTATCAAGAGAGAGCTTCTTTAGTTAATGGCAGAGTACTTGCCAGACGAATTGGAAACCTAGGACAGAAAACTCACTGGACAGAAGTCATCAGAAACACAACCCTTGATTTCAGCAGACTGACTTTTAATTCCAGGAGTCATTATTTTTTGTCAGCATTCCCTGGCATTCCTTTCTAGTTTTTATTTCTCTTTCTGGCCAAACCAGAGATTAATCACTTCAAATCCATTTTAAAATGTATTTATATGTAGAGACAGTAGCAAGAACTCTGCTGTATGCTTCTAATGTTAAGATTTGATTATTTTTTTCAGTCTCTGATTAGCAGCAATGAAATTAATCCAGTAAGAAGAATAGAGTTTAATTAAATGATTTTAGTAAGTGAGATGAACTCTTGAAAATGAGGGGATGCAGTGGCTTTTAAATAGCAGTAAGAAAATATGTTCATCAAGAGCAGCTTCTAAGGTTGGCTGTAAATACTGGAGCAAAATATTATTACTAGAGTGAAAAATTTATTTTGTAATTAAATGTATGCCTGTCTCGGGAGAGGAGTGTTCACAGGGTGTGGTGTTAAATTCATTGCTCTCAAGGTTTAGTGGCATTCTTCATGATCTTAAAGCCTGCTGGCTTCCTGTTTTTAAAAGGAACATAATACTATTCTCTGATTATGCAACTAACAAATCATTCAGAAAGCAATTCAAAGATAAGCAGTGAACATGGAGTGATGCCAGCCAGAGGACTGTAGATTCAAGTCTAGTATAGAACTTTAGAGTCAGACTCTGATGACCGTTTTCTGCAGCAAAATCAAACAAGAATGTCTACTAATTGGTTTTAAGACTTGGCATATGGTTCCATTTCCTATTCTCTTCCCAATTGCAAGAAGAAGCTGTGACATTTCAGCGCTGAGTTTTCAATGAGCCCATACAGGAATGCTTCACTTAGTGCAAAAAGTCTGGTCTGGATGTACTTGTAGGATCAATCTGTGCTGAGCACAGTCAGGGTCGATAGGATGGAGGAAAGGATTCTCCTTTTGTGAGCTGAGCTCATACAACTAGATCCCATAAGGGATGTAAGTGCCCAGAATGTGTCTGCTTTTCATTTGGGCAGCATAAGGCAAAACTGACACATAATGCAGATAATCAAAGGTGGAGTCTGGTACTGAGAGAGGGAATTTATTTATTTCTGTCATATCCAGGAAGAATGACTGCCATAATTTGAGAAAACCTTTCAGCCTACATTTAGTATTACATGGCTGGCCTTCAGACTCAGCACAGGTGGGAGTCATGGGGTCTCAGAACAATGAAAAGCCTCCCAGGCTGGCTGTCCAGCAACAAGCTAGGTGAAGGAATTTTAAATGGAGGGTTTTCAACTGAAATCCCTAACACGTCTCAGAGCAGCAGACTGGTTCACCTGCCCACCTAACAGTGGGGAATTAAAATCCCTTTGAAGGACAGATGCCTACAGTCCATGTTTTGGGTGAATGAGGGTAGGAGTAAAACAAGGCTGAGTCTTCTGATATGAAACTGGTAGCCCAGCTCACCACTCTTAATATATATAAACTTTATATGTTAATCTTACAGTTGCAGTGTTCTTCCAGGAAATGGAGAGACTTAGATTAAATTCCTTTATCCAGCCAGAAGCTTTTAATTTATGACTGCACTTCTAACTCGTGCTATAAGTCATGGCATTTTGTAGGAAAGAACTCGAACTACAGGCCAAAATCAGAGGGGAGAACAGATTTCTGGTTCCCATTATCAACATTATTGAATTTTAGAATCAGCAGGAGTCATCAAATAAAATGCAGAAGTTGATGAAAAGTCTTCTTTTTCATGGTTCCTCTGCTGTCCTTAGCATAGTATACTCCACCCTCTACACCCTCTACTTTACATCATTTTTTTTAAAAGGGTGATCAAAATAGTAGGTGCGATTTTTAGGGAGAGTTGCTCTCTTAAGAGACATACTGATAGTAGTTGTTTTCACTTGACAAGTCCACCAAAAAAGTATTGGTACAAACTAGCGCTATTAATCCACACTATACAAGAACATGTAGTGCTGTCCTTCAGGATGATATGTGAGCTATAAAACAGTCTTTCCCAGGCTTCTTTCAGATCCACATCATCTGAATGTGAAACTAAAACTATCACTTTGAGTTACAGCTATAACAGTTACAACACACTCTCATGGCCCAGCTGAATATAAGGCCTGACTAGAGCTCATGTAAACTAATTATTTAGGCTAATTAGCAGAAGGCTAAAGCACAGTGTGAAAGAAAACATATTCCAGGTACGCTGAATTATGAACTTCTAGCATTGCTAGGTAGGCAAAGTGAGAAGTACAGCAGCAGTGAGGAGTGTGTTATACATGTACCTTACAGAAGTAAAGATGAACGAAAAAAGAAACTGTAGCATGTAGGAAATGCGGATTAAGGCATCAAATGCAGTCTACATCTTTGCCTTTTCACACATCTAAAATGCTGTATCTATACGTCAACTATATAATCCTGAGGCAATTTCAGTGTACTAACATGAAATTTACAGACCTCTCTGCATAAATATGTCCTTGGTTCCTTCAGCAAACTGACCACTTTTCCAAGAAATGCAGATTCACTGGTCTTGTACAGGTATCTTTTAATGCCCCCCAGGAACAGTTTAAGTTTCTTCCAGACTGAAGAAGTAAGACAAACTTGAATGCCCAGCATTTACACTGAGCGTTTTGGAGAGAAATGTGACCTTACAATGGTACAAAATTTCAGCTCTTATATTTATGGAGATCAGAAAAAAAGCAATGGAGTTCTTGTTCTAAAAAGGACGGTCTTCCTTCTTATGGAGCATGATTCCAGCTTTTATTAGATCTGTTAATGAGGTCAAATGATGCTTTTAGACTGGTAGCTAATGTAAACCAAATCTATTTATCACTTTGGCAGTGGTTCCTGCAACAGCGTTAATGATCATTGCAACATTTATGGTTATCCAGTCAGGAATGGTGCTGTTTGTGCAAAAAGGTAGAAGTTAGTAATCAATCATCATCATCCTCATCATAATTGTGCTGCTAAATGAGCTTCTGAAAAAGAAAAGCAACATGGCTATTAACCTGAACCATACCTTGAAAATAGATTTTTTTTCTGACAAAGGCCACTGCTGATATAACCCTGCAACTTTGATAGCTTCTTTCAAAATAAAGGAGGTCAAAATACTAGGCAAGGGCCCAACTCATGTTTAGATTCTTTGTTTCAGTCTTTTAAAATGAAGCTGAGCACATAAAAAGAGAAAGAAAGGTCAAAGCCCGCTTTTTTGTTAAATAGGTGAAAACATTTTGTCTGAGGGATTTGAGTTGTATACAGTCTGTGAATAACCAGATTAAATTTCATTTTTCTGTATTAGCAGTATAAGTGTCTAATAACGTGCAGATTCCACAAAACTGTATTTTTATAATATGTATTCTTATATACATCATGGTGATAGCTGTGTGCTGGTGGAAAAGAGCGGACAGCTGCAAAAGCTGTTGTGTGCATTTGTGCCAGTGGTGCTTTCTTGGCAAGTTTATCTTGGCCAGGGAAGGAGCAAAGGGATTTGTCTTTCGTGGTGCTTTTTTGAGGCAGAGGTGAGATGTGACACAAGAATGGCTTTGTCTTTCCATCCCAGCATTGGGATGAAGCTTAGGGTAGCTGGTCTGTTGGTACCTGTTCTCTCGAAATTTGAAAAACCAGTATAAATGTCCCAAACAGCACCTCTGCTTAATAGATAGAGGTCATGAAAATATTTTAGTTTGAATGCCTGGGGCGCTAGCCTGGGACAATCGAGTCCTTCAGCACATACCCCCAGGCAGTCTGGCAGACTACACTGCAGAACAGATGGCCCAGCTGCCCTGACCAGCCAGGCACGCACCATAAACCAGTGCAGCAGAGTCCACAGCATTATGCCCCCAGTCTCATGAACCAGTGTCATGACCATGAGCTGAGCAGAATACCTGCCAGGAATTTGCTCCTGCATACCCCTGCATGATTGGTACTGCTGATATACAATCTGATGTTCCTTGGAAAAATGCATACATACAACTGCAACCAGCCTTGCATAGTTCTGCTGCGGTGAGCCGAGCCATCCTGAGGTGGAACAGCTCAGTCGCAACTCCAGCACCCTGCTCTCCCTCTTTCTATGACTGATACATGGTCTGAGCTCTTGCCTGTGTATGGTGCACCTCAGGCATTGCTGGCCATGCACCAAGACCACAATTGCCTGGCAATCTTAGCACCCACTTGCATCCAGATTTGAGAGGACACTGAACCAAAAAAGTGCATTTTATTGATGATCCCCATGAACATGCTAATTCTACCTGCAGCCGTAGCACCTAAGTATTATAGGAGCAATGTTGGTATTACAGCCAGCTTATAAACAAAAATAATGAACCCTGTGTGATGTTTCAGTTAGGGTGACTAGGGACAGTGAATTTAGTCTCACACTGAACATTCAGTGTGAAAGTGCTTGCCATACAACCATTTCTGCAAAAAAATAGACAACACTATATAGTCTTAATCTGGAGCAAACTACAAGTGCCTCAATAGCACAGTCAGCTTAGGCACTTGTTTTGGGGGGTCCTGGCAAAGAGAGCCACTTTATTTCCTGTGTCCTTTGTTTCAGGGCCCATCCATAGCCATAAGCTTGGCCACCAGTGAGATATGGAGCTGCCAAGCTGTCTGGGTGGGTTCTCTCCAGAAAGAGGGCATTCATGTCCTAGGAGGATCTTGTTGAGAAGATAGAAGGGCAATTTAGCAAGGGGCGTACACAGGGGAGCTCTGTGATGTGCTTGGACACACTGGACCTGGCAGTGGGCATGTCTGGTGCATTCTTGTAGGCTGATGGTTGGGCAAGGGCACAGCTCTTGTGGGCAGTCAGATCAAGATGGGCATGTGCCCACCACACAGGTTGGGGCCCTTTCACTGAAAAGCCTCTCAGGCAAGATTGTCCTTTTATTTCATCTGTGTGCAGTGTCTGATCTGGTGAGGCGTTTTTTCTGAGTCAGTGCCTGTAGGCACTACCCACACACAAATGAATGTCTATTAATAAAGATAATATTTAATGAAAGAATCTTGTTCAAGTTTTAGCTGTACATTTAAAATAACAGATCAAAAAATGCCGATATTTGGTTGATTTTACTGAGCATACACTACTGCCCAGCACAAGGAATATGCTTTTTGAGATATATTCCTGTCACAGAAAGAAATGTGCCTTCTTATATGGTCAATTGCTGCAATTGTACTTACATAATTCTCTCTGGAAGAAAAAGATTGGTTTTGCTTTGCTTCTTGATTGTTCTTGTAATTGATTTATCAATACTACAACCATGCAATTAATTTTTGGTAAATCATTCTGGACACTGAAGAAAAAGGTCCCCAGCCTATTAAAAATTGGTCTTTCTCACTGTTTACTATACTTAAGTATGTGAATGCTTCCTGTTGAGCCCCTTTAAATAAAAAGAAAAACATCAACAAAGGCTTTTATGTCTGAAAGTATTAACAAATTTTTGAAATTAACTGTTCCCAAAATTCTTAACTGCAGAATACATCTGTTTGTTTAATGAGCGGAGGACATGTACAATGCATATATATATATTACATTCTAGGCTGTAGAAGAGTCTTTTCAATCTGTCTTTATCTTACCTTTCAGAGGCAAAAAGAAACAAGTTCATCACAGGCCTTTTTCGAGGGCTGGATAAAAACAGACATAAGAACTTAGATAAGAACAGATACTACTGCTTAGTATCTGTTCAAATTCAATACTATAGCTCTTCTGGGCTGTGTAATGGATGGAGGCAAAAGATACAGTTCTAAAGACTGTCATACCTTTATGAAGAGAATTTGATTGTTAACAAAATAGAAGTACTTTACATTTTTTACATTTGATCTGATTTCACATGAAGAGAGAGGCAGTACATTTCACTGAGAATTTCACCAAATTTTTTAATGAGGTGGGAAATTGAAATCTGAACTGGCAACAAAGCTAAGGAACAGCAGACCTGTTTCTATGGGCAGGTTCATCGGTTTGGTATGTATGAGGAGGGAATTCTGTTTGCTCTGTGTATCCCATAATTCAGTGCTTCATCTGAGTGTGTGGATTCTGGTAATAGTATTGCTGTCTGGATAATAACGTGGCAATCAGGAATCAGGAAGGAGAAAAGATTGTTTCTAAAGCTTCAAGGAAGAAGTAGACCCTGAGGTCTGGGCGGAGGGGAGGAGGTGCTCCAGGCACAGGAGCAGAGATTCCCCTGCAGCCGCGGTGCTGCTCACGGTGAGACAGGGTGTGACCCTGCAGCCCCTGGAAGTCCACAGGAGCGCAGAGATCCACTTGCAGCCCGTGGAGGCCTCCACACTGGGGTAGGTGAAGGCCTGAAGGAGGTTGTGACCCCATGGGAAGCCCGGGCTTCAGCAGGCTCCTGGCAGGAGCTGTGGCCCTGTGGGGAACAAAGCCCACACTGAGCAGGTTTGCTGGCAGGACTGGTGACCCCAGGGAGGACCCACTCTGGAGCAGTGTGCTCCTGAAGGACTGCACCTTGAGGGAGGGTCCTACACTGGAGCAGTTTGTGAACAGCTGCAGCCTGTGGGAAGCACACATATTGGAGAAGGTTGTAGAGGACTGTCTCCCATGGCAGGGACCCCACGCTGAAGCAAGGGAAAAGTGTGAGGAGTCCTCCCCCTGAAGGAGTGCAAAGGAAGGGTAGAGACATGACAGACTGACTGCAAACCCCATTTCCTGTCCCTCTGCATCGAGGAGGAGGAGGTAAAGAATGTTTGGCGAAATGTTGATCCCACAAAGACGGGAGGGGTGGAGGGAAGTTGTCTTAATATTTGGTTTTATTTCTCATACTTTACTTGATTGGTAATGAATTAAGCTAATTTCCCCAAGCCGAGTCTGTTTTACAACATTAATGGGTGAGTGATCTTTCCATGTCCTTTCCATGACCCAGGACCTTCGGTGATACTTACTTTCCTCTGCCCAACTGAGACAAGGAGGGATAGAGCAGCTTTGGCAGGGACCTAGGATCTGTCCAAGGTTAATGCACCACAGTAGCAGAGCATGACAAATGAAACTTAAGTCTCTTTGTTTGTGCTATATCTATATAGATATATAATGATAAAATTAAGTTTTAAGGTCCCAAAGGCTTCTGCAAGGCTGGAACATTTTCAGAACAAGGCATGTCATTACGTTCTCTGTGGCACAGTAACTACCCTACAGATAGTAACTGTTTCACCAGGGTAGGAAGTGCCTCATTCCTGTCCTTCTCAACAGCATCATTCTTTTGTATGAAACATCCATGCAGAAAATCTGAAAGTGGTCCTCTGACTTGCTGCTTGGGAAGAAGCAGGGAGTGGCAGGTGCCCTAAGGGCTGAGCAAGGCTCCTGGCACTGCAGTAGCTGAGGTGCCAATGAGATTGTGTTGGAAAGATTGCAGCCTTAAGGGGCCTGATGCTAGGATGCAGGGCACCTCTGATGTGTGCGTGGTTCTGCTGCCTTACATAGCCCACGATGCTGGTGATTTGGTGTGCTGAAGGGGTTTGTTCTGCCCGTGAGTTCGTGTGGCCTCTGTGCTACCAGGGCCCCAAGCAGTGTGCATGCACCCCAGGGTGGCACTGGGGATGCCTCCTCTGCTGGTGTCCAGTGCTGCCTTTGCTTGCACCACGTGCATGACATCGTCCAGCCCTTAGCTCCCTATACGTGTGGGTGGGTGCCTAGGACCTGCAGTTGACATGAACTTTGCTGCTCTGATGCTCCCACACTGTTTTCTGTGTTCTAACCAAGGTAATTTTATTTTGTATGTATGAGTGTCTCCACCTGGGAAGTTCAGATACCTACCTCCTTTACAAGACACTTTGTGATCTACTGGTGAAAATTGCTATATGTGAGCAATTTTCTATTTGAGAACTTTGAAGTTAATATTAAATACCAGAAAGAAATAAAGCTGTTTCTTACTTTCACTGAGAAATTGACGTACTATTCCAGTGTTTGTTATCTTTTAATAGTAGTTATTATCCTTTGAATCCTAAGTCATTGTGTAATAGCATCCTGTGTTAAGATTGTTTATGTTAACAGAACATTGGCAAACACAGAGTTTCTATAAGTTCATCATCAGAATTCACAAACCCGTTTCTCTTTTAAAGGACTTTACCCCTGCATAGAATTTTATTTTAAAAGTATGCAAATTAGCTCTTTCTTCCTAGGCAGTGGAGTTCATACTTAATGTGGGAATTTATAATATTCATATGTAGTATGCATGACTAATTCTAGAATGCAAGAAATGTGATTCCACTTTCAAACACTTAAATACATAACTGACTCTCATGTTTGCAGGGCAAACCTGGAAAATGTGATACAATCTATCGAAATGTTCAAAAACTGAAAAGGAGTATAAGACCAGTGTCCATTGTAAACAATGAAATCAAAGATGTATATAGGCAAGAAAGAATAAACAAGAAAATCAAACATACATAAGCATAATTCATTTTTCCCATCAGTTTCATTATTTTTGAGGCTTATTCTCTTGATTTTTGAGTCCTGGGATTGATAGGACTGGAGTATTTTGTCCCTTTGGAACTTCCAGTTCCAAGTCAGATTTTTTTATTGTTTTATTTTCCTACAGTCTATCAGTTGAGGTTAGAGGTGCAATATATTGTGGATATCACAAGAAAAGCGAAAGGCGTTTTTGATGCCTTGAGAGGCTACCTGGAACAGAGGCTAGACAGTTAAAGGAATAAAGTAGGTATTTTTTAAAAAAGGCCTTCAAAGGATAGACCTTGGGCAGTACAAGAGCCCATCCACCCAAGATGGACAGCAGGTCACGAGTTGGTCCATTTACATATTGGGGTTAATTGTCCAATTACAGTTTCAGGTTATGAAGTCCCATCCTCCCAGATTGCTTGCCTCAGTTCACTGTTGTTTATAATTTTTGGGCCTGAAGCTGCAATGGTGTCCTTGGGTCTCAGGCTGGAAAAGGATTGTTTTGTCTAACTAAACTGTAAGGACAACTTGCTAACACTTTATATGAAGTTCAGAGTTATATACTAATTCAGTACAGGATAATATGAAAGCTAAAACTTATGGCATCATTTTAACCACAAAATAGAATTGTTCACATGATGGAAAGCAGTCATCTCAGACTTCTGCATATTTGTTTGTCATAGTTGAATATTAGCCTCATGGATTATTTTGTCCCTTCTTAAGGAAGTATTTGGCCTCAGCTGTTGTAAGTACATTGTTTTTGAAGAGTACTCAGCAAACCTCTCTGGCTTCCAGGTACGCTTGAAGGCTCCAGCCTTCTTCATCTTTCCCAGCTGCTCTGGGTGCCCCAGCACTGTCTCTAGTAATTTTCTAGATCCTGAACTCTTTTTTAAGTTTTGTGTCAACAGATATATGAGCCAATAAGAGTAATCATTCTAAAAATATTATCTCACAGAATCACAGAGTAAACTAGATTGGAAAAGACCTTTGAGATCGCTGAGTCTGACCTGTGACCCAACATTACCTTATCAGCTAAACCATGGCCCTGAGTGCCTCATCAAGTCTTTTTTAAACACCTCCAGGGATAGTGACTCAAGCACCTCCCTGTGCAGCCCATTCCAATGCTGAAGCACTCTTTCTGTGAAGAATTTTTTTCTGATATCTAACCCTGGTGCAGCTTGAGGCTGTGTCCTCTCATCCTATCACTGGTCACCTGGGAGAAGAGACCGACCCTCGCCTGGCTACAGCTGCCCTACTGGATTAGAAGACATCTTTCCCTAAAGTCATTCCTTTCCCTACACAGTTTTCTGTATGAAGTGACCTAGAGGTTTTGCTGGAAAGGAGGGCTGTTTTATTTGTCACCCTGGCCAGCATTACAGTCATTCCCAAGGGACATGCTATGCAGCAGGAAGCTGGGCTGCTGGTGTCTCCTGTGGGTCATTGTGTTCCAGGAGTGGTGTATCATCTTTCACAGAGGGCAATGAAAGAAATTTCTGTATTTGCTGGAGGAAGTGGGAAGCAGGAGCCTGCAGGAGGGCTGAGAGCTGTGGAAGGGTAAGAGGAGAGCTGACATCCCTGCAGAAGCATGGCACTGCTGGGAGGGACAGCCAGGTGCCAGAGACCACAGGAGGGACCTTGCTGAGGAGCCATGTGGCCACCAAAGAGGTGGTGCCTTAGTTGAGCTGAAAATGAGCCCAAGAGAGCAGCCCCAAGTGACAGTGACAGAGCCAGCGAAGCACAGGGCTGTGCTAACACTTTTCTGCTCTTATTCTGTCTCATTTTTATTAGGGATGGAGGAGAATGTGGAGGTTAGCAGGAGCTATTTTCATTCTAATATTTATACAGATGAAAGCTGACATTCAAGCTTGAAGGCCTTTGAAGGCAAATCTCTCTGAGGTACTTCCTTCAAGAAGGAGACATCTCAGCAGCTTTACTTCCTCTCACTGGCTGCTTCACCATCCTGCGTCATCTGGACTCTCCCATCTTGCTTTCTCTTGCTTTCTTCCCCATGTGTCTCCAGAGATGAGGGGCAGAGGAGCTGATGAGACTGAGCAGTGAGGAACTGGAGGAGAGAGGGAGCAAAACGTATTAAAGACAGAGGGAGGAACACAGACAAATAGTTGTGCTCTGCAGGAAGAAGATACAGTGTTGGGTAATTGTGTTTTACTTTGACAGAACATATCACGTGCTGTAAAAGGTGAATTAATACCAGCAGTAATAAACATAAATGACCTTCAGTACAATAGTAGGTGTGGTTTTGCCCTCAGGTAAATATCTTAGTTCTTTTATGCATTTTGACTTCCAGATTTTGAACATACAATAGGCACATCATATTCTCAAACAGCCCAAGCACCTTAGCTAAATTTGTATGTGTATCAAAGATTACTGCTAAATTCAGTGCGGGTTTATTTGCAAAGAATGGAATGTTCAATCATAGAAATTTTGCATAATTTTGCATGATAATGTCTAAAAAGCTAAGGCATGGGTATATTCAGTCAGTGAACTCATCTGATCAGTACACTTCCACAGACTGTTATTTTTTCTGGGGATCTTTCACTGTCAGAACATACCTCTTTTAGTAGAGTTAAGGCTTCAGTAACTTCCATAAACTATTCACAGAGAGAGTCTTATGCAACTGCACATGCTCAAAAGATAAAGGGGAGAAATATGAGCATGAATGCATTCATTAAGTTATTTAGTATTGGTTCTTTCTGGTGATGGGTCAAAAGTAGCAGCATGAACTTTAAACAGGAAAAGAAGATGTTGAGTGAATGTAAGAAAGTAAAAGTAATAATTTGCAAGCATGCTGTTAAAACAAGAGGTCACACAGAAGAGTGTCTGGGGTGGAAATGTAGCTGTGTAAGCCTGAATGCTAGTATTTAAATCATCAGTATATGCAAGTATATATTTTCACTTTTTGTCTTTCCTGAGACATTTTACCATGTTTTAGCATTTTCTTTCCTTTGCATTGATCACCTTTGTATTCCTTCTGCTGTGGTAGTGGTTATCTTTTACCTGGGTTCTTGCTTTCAGGATATTTTCTATAAGTAACTTCTAATGAATGTCAAATGGATTTCCAGAACATGGTCCCTGGGGAATTTCTGTACAAAAAGTCTGAATATGGCTATATATGGAACTTCCTCCCTGATTAGAAGTTGTAAGTGCAAAAAGCTAAGAAAAAACTACAGTTTCATAAACTAAAACTGCCAGTGAGCCCATGTTCAGGCTACCAGAGCTTTAGATTATAGCAATGTGCTTCACGTATAGCTATTTGGCAGTTGCAGCTTCCTGTTAAGCATCATGCACCCTCTGAAACATAGATTACTACTATTTGTTAATTCCAACATGCTGTGGGCCTGAATAATATGGAAGCTGCCATCATCTGGTAGTCCTTTGCTGTCACAGTTTAAATGGGGCTGCTTAATTGCTTAATTGGGAATTTTTGGTGAACAGTATTTTTGGCATTGGAGTCTTCACTTTTTAATTTAGCTCTTCTCTTCAGTTCTTCATTGACCTTCCCTCTATTTGTGTTCTAAGTTAGTAAAGTTTCCTCTGACACTGCACTCAGAAAGAGAAGAAAATCATTAGGATTAAGGATTTTATTCTCTTTCCCAGACTGCAGCACTTCGATGCTGTTACAGGTTTTGTGACTTCCCCCTTAAAGTCGTTCCTCTGCAGTCAGATGTCCTCCAAGGCATTTGATAATTTTAGCTCATCTAACGGAAATGTCAGTTTTAGACCCAAGGCCTGTACCTCTCCAAGTATTTTCTGTAAAGCCAAGTAAGGATGTCTTTATATAAAGGACAAAATTTGTAGCTCTTATATTGAATAACTCAGTAACACATCCTTCCCTTAGAATCGAGCATGCTCAAAGGACAAAGATTTAATGACAGGTTGGGGACAGAAGCTGTACCTAGTGCAGCTCAGTAGAAGCAAGTCAGTGAAATGAAGCAGTCAGTCACGAGGACTCGAGATTTGCAGGGGCAGTGCTTTGTATTACGTTCACTCTCATGGGTAAATTGCCTTTTGCAGTTGGAGCATCACTGCGTGACCTCTGGGAGCATGTATTCCCACGGTGTCCATTGCACCCTCACAGATCGCTGCAGAACACGAGTACAAGCATGCATGACCTATGGGTATGGTCTGGAGATAAGCCTTGTAAGCAGACTCCTAAGCCCAAAGTAAAATGATAATCTAAGAGCATCACAGCTGCTTTATTTGTGAAATGTATCAAGTGCGTCAAATGACCCACAGTATGCACACAACTCTGGCTGGCATCAGTGGAAGGAAGCAACAGAGAGGGATAAGAGAGCTCACATTTATCTGCATCCATGTCTGACTGTTGTTCAGCATGAGTGAAGTATGCAAAATTGGTACTCAAAATGCCTTGATTCAACACATTCCTAGAGCTTACTCCTTTCAGTGCCCTGCTATTGCCCAGGAGTAAGCCATGTGTTTCTTTTTCTCTACACTCTCCTTTTGCAAATAGGCTTCATTCCTGCATTTCTGACTAAAGTCCTAGAGCATACTCTGGATTGGATCAATAACACTAATTCAAGACCTTATTTACTAACTGCTATTCAGCAAATCCCCTCTTATAGATTTCTCTTTAAGAGCTTTGTAGAATCACCAAATCACTTAGACATTCATGACAGCTTCTTCAAAATAAGTATTCTGTATTTTCCCAGAGGAGTATAACAAAGAAAATAGCACTGAAACACCAGAAAGTTTACACACATATTAATTATCCTTAAACCAATATCTTTTGCTTGGTCGGGTAGGTAAGTATTGCTTGTTTCAAAGCACCCCCTTGTGCAGGCAGTCGGTAAGACAAGTTGTACAAGAAGCTTCTGGCTCCCTGACGCCTTGATCTGCATGGGTCATGATCTTTATTTTCCACGTCACCCACCCTGCTTCATCTGCCACAGAGGTCTTTTGTTCAATGGTTCATGTCCAGAAACCTCCTCTGGTTTCAAACTGCTGAGCCTGGTCAAACTGGTACAACATGGATGGAGGTAGTCTTCAAACTGTAGGTTCCCACTGTTGTCCACTGGTAAAATATAATTCTTTGAAAACCTGGTATAAGCATGGGTAAAGTCCAACTGAAATCAATCAGTATGGATCTTCAGTATGAGCCGCTGCATAAAAAGAAATGTCTTACACTGTTGACAAGATTTTTATAGAGACTAGTCACAGTTGGTAAACAGCAGCCTAAAAAATAAAAGGCCGCAGAGTCTTCCAAATTGACTTCAGTCTGTCCACCTGGAGATGACTTTATAGAAAGGTAGCTTTTGAAACCTTATCTTTTTCCAAATTTAAGGCTCCTCTAGCAGAATCATAAATACGGGAGCACAGGTAGAAAAACTCTCAAAGTCTTTAGTAATTCTGGAAATTTTTGTCAATGTTATGTAAAATGATTAACATTTTAAAATATTTGTATCATGTTTTTGAAAGGAAACAAACATCTCTTCAAAGCCGGTGATAATTGTATCTTGTTTTAAATCTATTGTCTTAAACTTGTCTTAAATCTATTATTTACATCCATTGACTGGGCAATCTCTCTCGACAACAATGTTCAAAGGAGCCATTTCCTTGACAGAGAAAGCACAGTTCTATTGGGAAAAATAATCCACTCCTTTTTGGTTTTGAATTTTGCAGTGGTTTTGTAAATGTCCAAAGTTTGTACTGTCTCAATTTTTTTACTTTAGTGCTTATGATTTGTTTAATAAAAAAAGGAAGCATATTTTTTTCTGAAGAGATAAGTAAGGAATTCTGCATAACTCTAGATGTTCCAGATATTAATTCAATGATCATTTAATTGCATTACAAGAGCTATTGGTTGAAATTAAAATACAAACTGATGAGAGCGGACATCATATTGTAAAAAAGAAGCTGAGGTATCTGCAAGTGTTTCAAATGTTCCCCAAGGTACCCTACATTGTTCATGCTTCAGAGAGCCAAGACGGCAGTGCCAGAATACCACCTAATACAGCACTTTCAGCACAAAGGCACTTGAATTCACTACCTACACAAGCTCTTTCATCTGCAGGATGCATATGTGTTTGTCCTATTAATGCCTACATTCCCTGTCTCCTCAACCCATTGATTCTCACAGTTTACCTGCACTTGATGCGTTCCTCTTCTCTTACCTCACAGAGTGGCATCCTGCTGCCATATTGTTGCTACTCCCCATATTCATGCTTCAGGCACTGCTGACAAATCAGTGAAACAAAAAGCGGATAAATTTGGGCACATCATTCATTTCCTTTTGTCATAACTCCTGTGGATTTTCTTAGATACAGTGTTATGTAAATGCTGTTTCAGACTAAGTACACTTGAAGTTTAGAATTTGAGTAGAGCACATAGTTTTTGTGAAAGATGATGGGTTTACATTTCTGAGTGCTGAGTGAAAAAAAATGTAAAAGAATCAGTTGTGCTACAAAATGGTACTACACCAGATTTGAAGACAAAATTAAATACTAATGCATGAAATACAGATTTTAAGTTGTGATAAGTGCAGATCTAATGCAACTTTAACTGCAGAATTGCTGCTGCTGACTTCATAAAATACATCCCATAAACAGCTGTTAATCTGTTCACCATTTGTGTCTTATCATTCATTTGTTTAGTAATCAGTTCTCATTTGTTCTACATATGGTACAGCTTTCCTTTTATAGCAGCTGCATTTAATGAACAATTGGAGCACAAAAATATTACAGAAATATTTAACTATTTTCCTACATTTTTATCTGTCATTAGGATTGTTTGAATAAAAGTTAGAAAAGAAGTTCATTAAATATAGAGTAAGGAAGGTGTAGGTGCTCTGTGATCTTCCTGAACCGGTAATTTGTAGTGGAAGTTCTGGTGACTATGCTTTGCACTCCTCTTAGCTCCTTTAGGCAATTAATTTTCTCTATTTATACTGTCCATTCCCTTTTGTGATTCACTGACGTCAACATGTCAAATTTGATTCACTTTTTGGCTTTGCTCTGTAGCTCTGTATCATATTAGAGACCTTTAGGTAATGTACTGAGTATCTTGCAGACCAACTGAGTGCATTTCAAGATTTTTAGAAAATGACAGTTTACAAGATTTAAAATTTTGTCAGGTGTTCTGCTTAAATGTGGGAATCAGTAGTCATTAAAGCTGATTTGTGTGAAGATAATTGCCTTCTGGAGTACTTGTGTTTAAGTGTCATCTTAATTGCTTTTTTCCAAAAATTCTGATCTTTAACAAGAACATTTTATGCTAGTAAGTGTTCTCTTATTTATTCATGCTTCAGCCATGTCCTGCAGCCTGAACTTAATGAAAAAATGTAACACAATCTTTTGTTTATAGGAGAGTATAGGTGAGAATACAGCTGTGTGCTGAAACTTTGCTAGTGTTAAGGACATGATGCCAGATAGGGCACATGCCCATGGACTGGACAGCCCTCTGTCCTTGGTCAATCTTCACTGGTGACCTTGACCTGCAGCTATTGCAAGGAATCTGCGAATCTGTCAAGTGCAGCAGTGGGCAGAGGAAAAGGGCTGTTCATTAGAACTGACTTCTTGGATCAGACACCATTTCAGAAAAGAGAAATTTCCAGTCAGTTCCACCCGATTCAGCCACAATGCCAGGTGGGTTGGGGAGATGATTAAAGAAAGAAATGAATAATTGCTTAAATGTGCCAAGTGTTTTACAGATTGCACAGTGTAAATATTTTGGATATACTCTTTTCAGATGGTTGATGAATCAAAATAGCTGCAGGTGAGTTTGATATGTGTCACCAGGCTTGTCTATAGATAGATGTGTTAAATTTGTTTTGTATGGGCAAATGCTCAGTTGGGAGAAATATATAAATGATGACAGGATATTTTAGAAAGGATCTCAGGTATTTCTTCAAGGCATTTTCATTGAAAAAGGCTTAGCTGTGAGAGAAATGTGCTTATTTCTAAATTTAACCCTACTAACAGTTTACCACCTTCTTTTTGTGTGTGTGTCTTTTTCTCTTCCAGTGCCACCTTGGGCCTTAATAGCCATAGCCATAGTTGCAGTCCTATTAATCCTCACCTGCTGCTTTTGTCTCTGTAAGAAATGCTTGTTCAAAAAGAAGAACAAGAAGAAGGGGAAGGAGAAGGGAGGGAAGAATGCTATTAACATGAAAGATGTTAAAGATTTAGGGAAAAGCATGAAAGACCAGGTAAAGTACCTCTCTGTTTCTTGAACTTTTGGGTTGCATTTGAAGGTTTCTGTTTGATGTGTCTAGAAAAAGCTGTGCTTGTTGTCTCAGTAGTGGCTCTGTGAAGAGTGGACTGATTGACAGCATCTTCTCAGTGGTATCACAAGGGATGAACCTGGGTGTGGCATCACTGATGAAGCAGCCAGCCAATTTCCCTGCTCTGCTAAAAACATATGAGCAGGCATATAGTGACTCATCATTAAGGGGTGAGTTTATCAAGGGTATCCTGCTTGCTTCAAAAATGGAGCAGCTGTGTGCGATTTTCACTGTACTTTTTTTCAAGACAGTGTTTAAGTATCTTTATATATCTTATTAGCAGTATTTCTGAGATTATATGATAAAGAAAAGTAAGAGTTTGTGAACTCTAAATTTCTTTTTACACAAAAGTTCAGCTGAGAAGGAAACAATAGTGTAGAGGCAAAAATGAGAGTCGGAGACAAGGGGAAATAATGAAAAAGGAAAACCACAGGGACATTCAATACAGTGATGTTTGGAGAATTCATTTTGTTCTAGAGAGGAGAAGATTAAAGATAACAGGCTGTACTTGGAGCTGTAAGTCAACTGAGTAACTTGGAGAAGATTAATATAATGCCCTTTGAGAGCAGCATAATTTTCATAAGGGCAGAAAAGCTTGTCCTTCAGATCTACTTGGTGGAAGAGAAGCAGAGGTTGCAGGGCTTAATACTAAGGGCCACAGACTCGACTAATACCTTCCTGAGAGAAAACAAAGCTTTTTATTCATGGGATTTTAGTACTGCTCTTCCTGAAGCAAACTGTTTGTAATAAGCAGCAGAATGAGGAAATAAATATGAAGTATCTATTTGTCCTCAAAGCTCAGATATTTCCTAAGCTAAGAAGACAAAGGGCTAGATTTTTCAAAAAGGAAGGACTGAAGAAATTTAGAGAATTGCTTTGCAAACCCTCATAAGTAGAAACAAATAACTTTAAAGATACTGCATAATCAAGTCTGTGTTCCCAAGACTCCTGGGAAGTTGAGCTAGAGCAGCACAGGAGCGATTACACAGTCAAAAAGAGAGAATAAAAGAATGTTCAGGAATAAGGAGATGATTCCACAAGTTGGGACCTAGCATAGAAGAAAGCTGAGCTGAAGGCACGTTGATCAGAAATACAAGTCAGATCTGGGAACCCAAGAACTAGGGCCAGCTGGTCAGGGACAAGATCCAAGAAGAGAATCTTAAAGCATGGTAGCTAAAGAGGCACATGGCCCAGTCCAGAACAAGTGGTGAAATGCCACTGCTCAGTGATGGAACAGCCAGCAGTGTGGCTCATCAGCCAGTCTTAAGAGTCTTGGAACAGGTTAGCATGCTTTTCCAGGCACATAGGATGTAGTAGGGGAAGAGCAAGATCCGGAAGTGAAGTGAGGGTGAGGAAGACTTACAAGTCTGATGACCAGCTGCAATAGATCACATGAGAGGAGTCAGAAAGGAGCACAGATAAGGGGAGGAAAATAATGGATAAGTGTAGAGCTATCCAAGCTAGTTTCAGTTTCAGAGACAAGAGGACAAAGAGCAAATGCTGGAGACCCTTACATCCCCATTGCAAGTGGAGTACTTTAGATACTGCACTGGTGCGCAATTTCAACCTTGGTTCCTCCTGGACATACAGTGGCTTTGTGTGCCACACTGGTGCACCGGAGCATGTGGCACCAACACAAGACAAATTCACACCTGAGAAAAACATCCTCAGTACACAAAATCACTAATGTAGATGGAGGTATTCCAAGGTTAGAAAGATTAGTGAGACTGAGCTCAAGAAATACCAGAGCAGAAATTTTGAGTTCTCCCTTGAAGAAGATATTATGCTGCTGGTTTTTTTTCTCCGTATGATGAATATGAAATGAACTCCTTCTCTTAAAGCACTTTGATTTAGCATTCATCCCTGTATTTGATTTATAGACTTTGTTTTGAGGTATTAATATTTAGAAATTGTGAGATCTTTCCCCTTCAATATATGGAAAATCAGGTCGTCACTTATCCTAGGCTTATCCTAGGCTACTATAAACCAGCTCTCTCATTGAACCCAGAATAATTTGGAAGAACTGCTTTGATTATGCTGATGGAAAAATTTCTGGAGAACTTTGTTATGTCCTGCCAATGATAAAAAACCTAATACTTTGTCACAGGATAAATAATGTGCAATTTGTTTATTGATATTTTTGTGGAATTTGTTCCATATCATGTAAGGCCTTTGTTGTATTTACAATGTATTATTAAGTGTTTTTAATTATATTCATTAGGACCTGGATAAATGACCATGGATTCTTGGAAAACAAGTGTTTGAAATGCGAAACTACATTATTTTATTAATATTGAGCTCCATTTGTATCTTTTTAATGGGAAAATTTGATAAAAAGCTGAATCCTGCATCTTTTGTCTACAAAAAGAGCTCAAACTTTGAAATGTTGCACAGATAGGTATTTTAAGATGATTCCATTCAAAATACTTGGTATAGTTGTTTAAAACTATATTTGCCTGGATATTTTGGGATTTAACTAGCATGTTTTGTTTTGCACAGTTAAACCTAAGGAGGGTAGATTCACAGTTGATTTAAATGTCAGACCTTTAATACGTAGATCACCAACTCTCCAGTTACCTCTCCTCACTGTCTGGGATTTCAAACCCAGGCTGAAAGGTTCTTAAATTAGCACCTTAAATTCATTTCTAAGAGTCTGACAGTGTACAGATTTTAAGTCCTTGGCATTCAGTAACTTTTGCCAACTTGATTCCTAATGCAACATTTTGGCTGTCATTTTTTTTCTGTATGATGTAGTTTTTATTCTATCAGTTAATCTTGACTTACCAGTGCAGGTTTTAATATACCTAGCTGAATTCAAGGCAATGCTAAATGTAGCATACTTCAGTTAAGAGAATTGAAGCATTTTAGAGGCTCTGGCATAAAACAGAAAGGGGAATAATAAGAATGCCTTTTAGCTCTTCACAGAAGCAAATTGTTAAAAAAGTGATTAAAGAGTACGATGTAAATCTAATGCCATTATAAAAGGCAACATATAGTACTAATGTTGTCAAAAACTGAAAAACCTACTTCAGTCATTGTTAGGCCTGAACCTGCAAGTGCTAATTACTTCTGCCTTCAGCTAAAAGTGCATAATAGCAGTTGCTAGTCACGTGGCATCTTGCAGGATCCTAGTTCCCTAGGCACGTGAAGTTGGAAGAGTGCCATTTGGTAAATTGAAAACAACAGCTCCTGGAAATAAAATTTTTATCTTAGTCTGGATTTTTTTGATGAGGAGAACTTCTGAGCTACTTTTATTCATGCCTATCCATGCCAAATCATTACAGAGCCATGTAACTTGGCATAGTTGAAGATCCTTTTGAAATGGAGTCACAGTCAGCTCAAAAGTCACACATTAATAGCTAGATATTACAGAAAGGGGAATAATTTTTTTGTCTCTTTTAGAATATTTGTGCTTCAAAATATCCACTACCCTAAACAAAATTCAAAAGAGAAATTGTCTTTATATGAAAATTATCAAAAGATGTAGCTGAAGTAGAATGGGAGATGAGTTGAAACTAAGGTTAGACTTTCAAGTCTTGAGACCCATTTCCATTGCAGACAAGGCTTACTTTTTCACGTTGAGTATACAGCTCTACCAAAGGCCACTGGGAGGATTAGATTCCTTCTAGTGAAGGCAGAATTGTTAATGAATGTACACCTGTAAAAAAGGTCATTTCTCCATGTTTTCTACTAATGTTTGTGTGTGGATGTTTTAATTTTTATTTCTTCCTCCTATGTCCTCCTTGTCAATGTTGTGTCTCATGACTGTTCTGGATTGTCACTTGCGGTAGGTTTATTTTGCTATTTGGACGCACCTAGACTTAAGCTCTCATGCGTAGTCTCCTGACAGCTCTGTCTCCTTAGCAGAGATGGACATGTAGTAGCTTTGATACACACATCAAGAGGCTGAACTAAATTGATTGGGTATTTTTTGGTTGGATATATATTTGGGAAGGCTGGAGGAGGGCAGAAGAAAAGAGGTTGTCATTCTTTCTATAGTTGAAATATTAAGTCAAATTGTACCAGAAAGCTCAAGTTTAAAATTGATGGGCACATAAAAATAACTTGCTAATTATATTTCCTTTTTGTATAAATGTCACCATATCAAAAGTAGACAGAAGCAATGTGTATTTTTAATGTCTTAGTTTCTAAGTGTTGCTAAATTGACTGCTACCTCATGAAACTTGCTGTGGGCTCTCACATCATCACAGTACAGTGCTCAGGCATTAAATTCTTAGTGTTCCATACCAAAGTTTTTTAAGTGGTCTTAGTACAGATTTCTGTTGGTGCAACCTAGTGACAACTGGCACTAGTGTTTTTGTGAGATTTTCCCATCATGATTTTCATCTTCATAACTTTCAATCTCTACTAATGTCCCTGGTGGCTCCCACTACTTTTTTTCTTTGAGGGGCAAAAAAAAAGGCACTGAAGACTGTTTCAGAGATGGTGTAATAGCTTCAGATTTATTATGTCTGGATTTAATGCTTTGGTACAGCAAAATTCTTGATTAAGCTCAGCCTGTGGGCTAAGAAAAGGAATAGACGTAATAGTTCATGAATAGCACTACTGAGAACTTACTAAGATTTAGCCCTATTACTTGGAGAATAATTGTTGTGGTCTGAACATTTTATGAGGTCACAAAGCATTTGTAGAAAAGGAGATTTAATAATTTCATCAGGCTAAAGCGCTGTAACTAGTAAAGAATTTTTTGCTTACAATGTGTGTGTTAGGTGAAACAGGAGATTCGGTATTAGGTATATGTACTAGAGCCTGGAGTATGAGTAGTATATTCTTGGCTCTGCTACTGACTTACTGTGTCCTTCAGTCAGCCACTTGACTTCTCTGTACGTTTGTTTTTCCTTTACATAGGTCTTCCTTTTACACTGGGGTTATGTACTAACTTAATCAGAATATTCTGATTAATGTTCCTCTCTGAATAGCAGGTGTTGTAAAGTGACAACAGTGAGAGCTGCAATTGCACCCAGCCAAACTTCAACATACAGTGGTTTTTTTAGACTGATTCACCTTACAATTCTAGCTGTTGGTCATCCAACACCCTTGCCCTCACGTAGACAAAATACTGAAGGAACAAGATTTTTAGTGTTAGGTGCCCTGAAATATTCCAAAGTAGAGTGCATTGACCTGGCAGCATGAAGACAATAGCCCAAATGAAGTCAGGATAATCCACACTGACATCTAGAGTGCCTGGATTTCATTTGAAGCAACTCAAGCCTTTATTGCCAGAAAAAAATCCAAGAGGATCTTTCTGAGGGACAGGAGCTCTGTTGCTGACAGTGGTCTTTTCTTCTGCAATATTTGGTTACATGCTTGTTTGTTTTCCCGGTTGAATGTCTAGAGAATAGTGAGAGTATTTATTCCACAGTGCTATCTATATTGGTGTCAGCATGCCAGTTCCCATTTGTTGTCATCTTCCACCCATGGTGGCATTAATACTCGCTGTGGCTTATCCACAATGCAGTGAGACATCCTAATTCACACTCAGAAAGATGATGTGCTGCAGAGCCACTACAGTGGAGAGGGTTAGTCAGAAACACTGGAGGTGAGTCTTCATAGAAAACAAGCCCAATAAGTTTATTGTGGCAGTCGAAATGGATTGACTGAGTCCTGTTTGTACATTCATTCGCTCTCAGCCTTGACCAGTTGTCCTGCTTTTTCACCTGCCTCAAAGGCAACTGTGCAGTGTGCATAAAACTTCCTGAAAAATGTGAATAACGTGTTTATGAAGATAAAATGTTATAGATGAGTGTTTGTGTTCTGCAAATAGGTTTTCTGTAAAACTCTTTTGAAATTTAGATTTATATTAGACTTCAGAAGCCTGAAAATATGGAAGCAATAGCTGTGAGACACAAGACTGGACTTATTTGCATTCCTGTCTCTTCCTCTCAGTCACTCCCAGGAAAACATAGGACCCTGCTTTGCATGCTTCCTGAGTTTGTTTTCCTCCTTTGTTAAACTATTTTTTTCTGTAAAGTAATTCATTTGTTACTTCTCTTGTAATCTACTGTACCGTTAGGGGGACATGAAGATGCAGATCCTACTCATTCTTTTACATGTCTTGTTTTCTATATTGAAGGTCTTACCACTGGCAGCTTCCATTTTCAAGGATGTTTTTTGCATTTTCTTGATTAAGAGACCAAATTTGAGTTCTTTATTCAAGACCAGAGTCTGCAAGTTCCTAATGAGTGGCATTTAGGAAGTATGCAATTAGTCCTTAAATTAAATGACTTGAATCAGATTCTCAAGACATTTACCTATATCCACAGACTGTATGGAGAGCTAAACTCCTACACTATGTCTGAAATTAGTGGGTATGCATAATCCACAAGAACAGCAGTTCATATTAATGAGGTATATGTTTTTTAAAAATTAAAATAAAAACTAAATATTTGGGAATATTTAATCATTTTCTTTTTAAGCAAGGGTATTTACTCTTTACAAATTGATAAGTAGTAAATATGAATAGCAAACAGCCTTCAAACATGAAAATATCAGGTACTTCATAAAGTCCTTTTTAGAAGATGGTCAGACGATTATCTTATCTCTTTTTGAGGAACTAAGCCAGTAGAACAGGTCTGTGCCAACTTTTTCTCCATAGATCAAAGTGGCACTCAGTAAATCATGTCTGGCTATATTTAGGTTAATTTTCACTATCAAATACACGTAGTCCTAATTATATAGTATGACAGATTTTCCAAACACAAATAAATGTAGTGCTCTGAGTGGTCCTCCCAGGTCAAGGAGCCAGCTCTGTCCCAAAGCATGCTTCCATCTGGCCCACTGCCATTCATTTGGGGAGGATGAAGAATAATTGATGGAGCAGCATGCACTGGCCAAGCAGCCTGAAGCTGCCTCCCACTCACAGCCTGCTGCTCAGTGCAGGCGAGCGCTGCCTGCCATATGGCAGGTGGGGCAGAGCGCGGCAGCGTGCTTGCAGGAGTGCCTGCTACTTTTAGTTCACACACATGGGCCCTGCTTTCAAAGCAGACCCTGACCCATGGGATGAACTTCCAAAATAGGCTCCCAGGTCTGAGATCAGCTTCATCTTTTTTCAGCCTATAAACACTGGCTATAGGGGTTTATAAAACATCAAAACCAGATTGATTTGTGAGCTTAACAGCTAAAACTTAAATGAACGTATTCATATTTTACACTGAACACCTGCAGCATTTTCTGTATTTTTCTGTTGCACCAGATTAAGTTGGTATTTTAGTACCCAAACAATTCAGCAAACGCTTAAGCTGAACCTGATGACCTCGTGTCATAGAGCTCCTAAAGAAAGAAAACCTTTTGAATAACCCAACGAAGACCATTTGAAAGCTGGATAACAAGCAATGGAGTAATCAAGCAAGTCAAGGCATCGCATGCTGAACACAGCAGGGTTTTTCTCATTGTGTGCATCACTGTGGCCCACTGCTGGCATGTGAGGCCAACATTCTTACAGCAGTAATGGCAAAGTAGATTTCACAATGACCAAAGCCTGGTGTAGCCACTGGAAACCCAGGCACAACATGCTCTTTAAATTAATTCATGGAGAGAAAGCAGATGCTGAATGAATGAAATGTTGCCTTCCCTTCTGAGGGACTGTGATAGAGAGCATGTTAGAATTGCAGGCTTGTCTGCTTTGTGATAGGGAACCAGATGGGAACTTTTAAAGGCTTTTGTTTTCCCTTGGGATAAAAATTGGCCAGATCAGAATTATGGTGTTCTTGAATGGGAAAGTTAATGATGAGACGTGTACCACCATTAGTGGAAAAGCAGTCATTTCTAGTTGTGGAGGAAAAATTGCCTTTCCAATAAATTCATTGTTGGACATGGCACAGAACATTCTTGCTACAAAATCTTACTGTTTTCTTTTTTCAGCTCACCAGGCATTGCACAAGCCTGAGGACTGGGCATCATTCAAACATTAAAACAATATTCCCTTCACTGCTCCAAAAGAAATGATGGAGGGGCAGGTGGAGATGGAAATCAGGACAGCAATATGCATTGTGCAGCAAACAAAGTTACAGGCTCCAGTCAGTGTTTTGTTTTGCTTCCCAATGTCTCTCCTTCTTGCTTAATGGTAACTTGTTTACTTAAAAGTGAGGCTGTAGGCCACCCCATAAACAGAAGGAACCCTAAAAATTCTGTTAACGAAAGCATTTCTTTATATACAAAAGTGAAAGACACTTTGATTTTAAATGGTTTGCAACATAAACTAGTCATTAACAAGATGTGACTCAGTCTTGATTGTGGCCTCTCCTCTCAGTACAAAGGCAAGCAAGTACACTTGCTCCCCCAGCAGCTTTGTTCCATGAGTCTCCTGCCACTTTGCTATCCTGAAGCTTCTGCACACGTGGAATCTGGAGGCAGCCAGCAGAGCAACTGCCCTTGCAGACTCTCTCATTTTCTACACATAGTTTGGGGAGGGATTAAATTAAAGTTGTTTAAAGCCCCAGAATCTCTTTTGTGGTTCGTGGTTGATAGTAGTGGGGCAAGCCTAGTTACAAGGTGCAGGGCTTTTGGTGGAACTGAGCTGAAAGCAAGGGATGTTTGCAGTGTCACAATGCAGTGTCACCAGAGAGAGGCTTTTGTCAGCTAGGAGAATGAGAGGGAGAAAAAACCCAGGAAGTATAAAAACCCACTACAGGGTGTGGAGTTTCAAAAGAATTGAAAATCAGGCATTTTCTTTAACAACTCAGGAGAAAAGAGGAGGCTGCAAAACCACTCGTAATAGCATTATGGAAGTGAAGATGCAACCAGCAGATTGAACAGTGGATCTCAAATTGCTGTAATTTAGCTCTTTTTGTTGTAAGAACCACTGAAGAGTAGTGGTTCTGATTTCAGTAGACACAGATGTATCACCTTGAAATGTTTGTACTGGATTAACACTTTCTTGGTACCTTCCTACGCCTGCTTACATATAAGCCTATTTTTCAGATACTTCTACACATTTGAGAGGACGTAGATGTTTTACTGTTGTGTGTTTCTGCATATGTAATGCAGAAATAAAGAAACTGTTTGAGTAAAATTCATAGTCATCTCAAATTAGAAAAGATAAATCCAGTCTCCAGCACAATGCAATTATGCATTTCCATGTTGCATATTTCAAAGAAAAAGACATTTAAAATGTCATGAAGTTAAAGAAAATGTTAGAGAAGGCAGGGCTTACAGTCCTCTGCATCCAAATCCAGTCTTTCTGGTTACGGTTTATCAGTTGCAAAGGCTTGATGAAAAAATTTGCTTATAATTAAAAATGTTTTATTTTTTTATAAAACAAATAAAATATAGATGCTTATTTTAATTGATTGTAGCAGTGCAACAGTAAGATTCAATACAGTGTGATGCAGTATGCTATAAATTGAGGATTGTAGTAGTATTCCATTAAATATTGATCTTTAAGAGAATCTCAATACAAAATTAAAATCCCTGTGGGGTGTTTCAAGTACTTTGAAACAAACCAATTCTTCTTCCTCTTTGGAATTCAGCAGCTAAATCAAACATGAGAAACTTCGGTGCTTCTTTTGACTCAGCTTCTTCCTGAAGCATTAGCCTCTAGTTTGAAAGCAAATTCCTCTCTTAACAGTAAAAACTATTATTTACAGGCTGCTGTAGAAATAATAATTTGTCCTTTTTTCCCTCCCCCCAATGCCACAAACTTGTCCATATCGAAACACTATTTCTTTCTCAGTGTTTTTTCTTAGTGGTTCAGTGTTTCTGAGTCAAGGTCAAGAAGAATCATGTAGCTCCTCAGCTAATGTCAGCAATGTACAATGTTTTCCATCTCTCATGGAAATAGCTTTCACCTTTCCAGTAGGCTTCTCATAAACTGTGGAGATGAGTTTCCTGCCTGCACTTCAAAACCCCCTTGCAAAAGAGATGTTAGTTTCCCATTATATTTTCTGTGGTCACAGTAAGAACTTTTTTCACATTGAGCTACCCACAGCTCTGTCATCTGGACTGAACAGCTTTGCAGAAGAGGATGTAGTTTTCCTAGAGAAAGTATGGATATATAACTGTTGCCTTGATAGACTACAATTCCTCTGACTTGGAAATTAACATATAATATTCTTTTTGCCTTCTCACTTTTCTCCCTGGGGAATGGCCGGCCATAGGATATTTCCTCTCAAAGAAAATCCAGGTCAAAAGTAGATGGAAAAGCAGAAAGTCCAGTACTTGTCCCAGAAACAATAATATACTGGAGCTGTATATCACACTTTTATCATGGAGTCCTCTTTTAGGACCATACTGGGATGATTCAGAGCAGCAGATCTTGGAGTTAACATCCCACTCTGACTTCCTGTTGTTTCCTGTTGTTTCCAGGCGCAAATAAACCTGGTTGCTTCCGATAGAATGAGTCACATCTTTTTTTATGACCACAAAACATTAAGCTTATTTTTATTACCAAAAGCAAGAGTGTTTGGCATAATCATATCACTCCATATCCTGAAAATCCCATGTATGGTTTGCCAGAGAGCCTATCAGTTTTCAAGTGTCACACTTCTTGTTGTACCAACAAAAATGTTGTGCTACAGTCAGGGAACTTAACAAGAGCTCAGTGATAAAATGTCTCAAACCAAATTTCATTTCAGGCAGTTCAGCCCTTCCAAATAGAAGTGGTTTAGTTTAAATAATACTATTCTTCCAGTCTCAGAGGTGATTCTGTCCATCACTGACCTTTCCCCCCAGTCTCATCCAGGTACGATGTAATTTATGTTTCTAGTAGAGAGTCCATCATTCACTAACATTCAGATATTTACATGAGACCCAGCTCCTCAGCTCACAAAAATCAAAGCTGTTGGATTGGTTTCATTTGAGCTATGCCAACAGAATTTCTAGCTAATTTCAAAAGCAGAGAAATAATTGCTTAGTTTCATACAGTTTTGAGTCTGACCTTTTTTATTTAGATCTGGCTTCTGGAGAAGAACATTTTCTACTTCAGAGATGAATCTTCCTTCTTTCCAAACCCACACAACTGTTGCGTGGCCCTCACTGTATTCAAGGCTGAGTGAGAATGTTAATGCTTTCATGTTTCTTCTTTCCCTAACCACTGTCAGCTGTGTATATAGCTACTTTCTAGCCTTGCTACCTTTTCAGAGAGCTCCAGCAGCAACCTATTGTTAAGAAATGCTGTAGGTTTCCTACAACATAAAAAACCACAATTGCAGAAAAATTACATTGCAACAAAGAATACATCTTATTCTGGCACTTTGTCTGTCTGTGCAAACAGAAGCTTCATATAGAAAGAACCTTCATTCAGATAGGACTCTTACAGAAAAGTACTCTGTTTACTGTAGCATGCAAATAATTCTGGATGAATGCTCAGTATTGAATCTTTATTTTCACACTCTCAACTTTACTTTCACATTTTCCACAATTTTTCACTATTTGCCTCATCACTTCTGTCTATTTTTCACTTCTTATCCAGGAAAGAATCTGCTAGAATAATATCTACATAGTTTATTATGGTTCATATGGTTTAATAATTGTATGAATTACCTTTACACAGCGAAAATACTTCTGCTTTCTGGTACAGGAAAAAAATTACATCATTTAGTATTTTAATTATGTATAAAAATCTAAGATAACTGCTGTGTCCTTTAAAAAATAGGTTATATGCAATAGACAAGGCTTGCAAGCAGTACTGCATTTCTTTATTTTTGTGTTTCTTTCTAAGCAAACTAAAATCAACTTGCAGTCAATTTGGTTCAGCCAAGCTTTATTGCAAGAATGAATAAAAAGGAAATTGGTCTCGGGAGGGAGGGAAAAGGAGGAACATGCATTTGCTAATGGCATGGTGGAAACTTTGCTTCCATATTCATTCTAAAAAACATGAAAAATGTTTGGCATATGATTGTAGAAAGAGCTCATCCACAGCACATGCTCTTTATCACAGTAGTCCTACAGAAATGTGTTGCCAAATGCAAATAATGCACAGCATGTACAACCAGGTTTGACATTGCCAAGATTCTTAAGTTGAATGAATGCGTGACTTGGCTTATTTAATAGCATGTTTGCCTCCTTGTGCCTCTTTAAGAGCCAGTCTGAGCCTAGAAGAACTATTTTTTCATGTTGAGATGATATTTTGTTTCTACTTGCAGGTTTTATAACAATCCTTGCTTGTTATAGTCCAAGGAGCTTTCTTCCTACTTCCATTGCTTGCTTGCTGATTTATAACATCTTATTGAGCAACTCAGAGAGTAGAGATATATATATGAAAACTGCATATTTGAATTTCTGCTGTTTTGCTTGCTTTTAATGGCTCTAAAATAGATTTGAGGATCGTTTCTATTTTAAACTGCTATTTAACAGTTTGCCTCATTTATGAATATTACATTTCTTATTTCTAGGCTCTTAAGGATGATGATGCTGAGACTGGGCTGACTGATGGAGAAGAGAAGGAAGAAGCCAAAGAAGTTGAGAAGCTAGGGAAAATACAATATTCTTTGGATTATGACTTCCAAAACAATCAGGTTCGAAACAACCAACCTGTAATATTTTGTTTCTGTCTGTGCAAGTGGAGGATGAAGTAATATCTTTAGTTAAAGTAGATATTTCCGAAATCCTTACTACTTGCATGGAGTAAAGGAAGAAAATAAGACAGAAATTTCATTACAGAGGTACTACTAAATTGGTATTGAATGCACTTGGACTTTATATTACACCTTTAATCAAAAACTGAATATCCAGTTTTATCTAATGATTATTAATAACTTAAATTAAAGCATCACCAACCAATGTCAATCCACATAAATTATGGAGTTTGTGTGCAGTCACTATAATGTAGCTTCAGCCTTCAACTATTTAAAATGTAAGCAAACACAAATGGGAGGAAAAATAGGGGGACCTAAAGGTAAGTTGATTCACTGGGTCTTCTAGAAGGTTTTGCTGTAATAACTAGCTGCATCAGGTTCTGTTGCTCTCCATGAAAGTACACTTCCCAAAATTCTAGTCTGGAATAAAAGTTCAAATAAAAAGGTCTGTACCCCAAAAAATCAGGAAGGTTGGACAAGAATTTAAGGACTGATACTCCTTCAGTACTCTGCTTTGAAGCTGGTAAGACTAAACTTTGGCATACTTACCAAATTTTCAGAATTAATAGACACTATAATGTGTAGACCTAGAATTGACCAGGTTAAAAGGTCTGGCCACATGCTGACCTAGCTTGTATTTTATTCTCCTCCCTGGCCTCTTTGCCAGGCATCAGTTTTGTCAATTAAAGCAATTCACAGCTTCACATTAAAATTCACTATGCTTAATTTTGGCCCAAAGCACACCAACTCATCTGAGTTCTTCACTTCTACTCTGTATCTTTCAGTAGACTTGAGAACACATATCCTGCATTTAATTTTTTTACAATTTCAAAATAGCATCATTCTTTCCTGTTTAGGGAAAGAAATGATTACTGAAGGTAAATCCCAGTTAATTCCTATTCATCACCTGAACTGCCTTCCGTATGTACTTGTGATAAATTCCACATTCATATTCTTTATTTGATGCTGTTCATAGAGCGTGGTACTCTTACTTGTTGCAAGGCTAAGACAATAAGAGAAATTAAGAAAAATTTCTCTATTAGCAGGAAGGTATTTATACACAGCTATGACCTGGCATAATAAATAGTATTTGCCTGTATTTTCAAGAATCTTCTGACTACCGGTGCTTGTTTTACAATGCAAGAGCTAAAAAGAATTCTGAAGCCTTTCAAAAAACTGTTTGTTGCTAAAGGAGCTTTTCCTCAACTCCCAGAGCGAATTGCCTGGCCGTGTGATAAGTCACACTGATCCCCCTTGAAATCAGTATGAAATCAGTATGAAGTGTAGACCCTTCAGAAGCAGAAGATTTAATGAGGGGGAAGGGAAAAGCTGCAAATGTGTTCTGAAAAATGGATTTCAGTTTTCTTAGACTATGAAAACAAATTTTCTGTGTGAATTTTATTAAAGGGTATGTTGATTTTATGAGCCATATTTTACAAAGGAAAATAGGATGGAAGAGCCACAAATCTCTAAGTCTGTATTGTATTTAATTAAGATAATAAATTATCTGAGTTGTGGATTTCTGTTTTGTTTTACTGCTCTAAACTATGTAGCAGCTTAAAATTTGTCAAAGGATAGATGATGAAAAAGAGTAGGAGAGAGGATTCAATTATGTTAGTATAATGCAATGGCATGAAACTACAGTCCCAAAATTTTACTAATATATTGCATAGGCTTAAGAATACAGGATGACCAATGAACTCTCCAGACCACTGTGCCTCAGTTTTAGAGAGAGAAATTGTAAAGGGGAATTGAATTGCTTTTCCACTCTGTTAACTAAAAATCATAGACTTGTTTTTCACTCTTTGGTGTGAAAAACTTGGTGTAGGTCCTGAGCCTATTCATGTATTTGTGAACTGTTATGCATCTAGAATAAAAATGAGACACAAAATAAGCATTTCATACAGCAAAAGGAAAATGTTTCATGGAACTTAAGAGTCCTATCAGTGGGAAAGCATACAGGCCATACTGTGAATTTAAAATGTCCAACTTTTAAGTCCAACTTTGAGGAATCTCTTAGAAGCCAGAAGTTTCTTTCACAGGTTAACTACATTGTTCTGTATTCCAGTTGACAGAGTTCCTGTTTCCAATTTTAAACAATTCACCCATGAGAGAAGCAAATATATTGTGATTGAAGCACTGATTTAGAAGAAAATATTCTCAGATTTCATTCCCAATTCCTAATATCTTCAGAATGACCTTGAAGAAACACTTCAATGTTAACTTTAGTTTTGTATCTATGAAACAAGATTAAAAGTATTTTCTTCTTCTCAGCTGCATTATGCTGATGAGGCCTCATACAGTCAGGGCTGTCTAGATTACATGACATAACATGACATAACGTAAGCCTGCATTTATAACACAAAAAACAGCCAAGAAATTTACAAGTTCCATCTGTGCTTCAGTCTTACCTTTAAAGTGTATAAGAGATTTAAAAATACAACTTTTACAAATTGTTATTGGCATTTAGTTACCAAAGGTTCATTTTCATGAGATTTTTTTAAAATTCTGTCCTTAGTTTACTGCCTGGGCCCAATCATGTACATAGCAAGAGGCTGTAAATATAAGGAAGACTGCAAGATTCATTTGTTTTCAGTAAAGCTCTGCTGAGAATTTGCATTTGATTTTAATCACCTTTTGTGTTTGGTTGGGAGAAGGTTACGTGTTGGGGGTTTAGAATACAAATTTTGTCGTCAAAATTAGACATTCTTGATTGTTTAATAATGTGATTTCTATTCATGGTGCTCAGCATAGAAAAATAATGCAGAAGAGGAGAGAGCAATTGAAAGTTATTTGATTGCAGTCTTTAAAAGGATGAAGTCTGTATTTAGCTGTAATCAGCTGCCCTTTGAAAACCTCTTTTCTACTTTAAAACAGCCTTTGTACAGTCTGCATCTGCCATAATTGGTTTTCTAAAGTCAATAGTGTTTCTTCATTTGCCTTCCTTAAAGGGGAGGGGGGGTGGCAGGGAGAAGCGAGAGAAGTATAGTTTCTCGTAGACCAGAAATAGAGTCTGCATATGCATTCCTCTGTTACAGTATTTTTATAGATATCTATTTGAAATTTCATTCTCCTGTTTTTTCCTCTCTTTTCAGCTTCTGGTTGGGATTATTCAAGCAGCTGAGCTGCCTGCATTAGATATGGGTGGTACATCGGATCCCTATGTGAAAGTCTTCCTGCTGCCTGATAAGAAGAAGAAATATGAGACAAAAGTCCACAGAAAGACCCTTAACCCTGTTTTCAATGAGCAATTTACATTCAAGGTAGTTTTTTAATAATTATTGATACTTCTTAATTTAACCACTTTGTATCTCATACTTGGCTATGAATTTAGATGTTTTAGTTAGTTGATAACTGCAGCAAAATGATTTTTCATGTTGTAGAAAGCCATGATACTCAATCTTGCTATATAATACAGGGTCAGATAGACCTGTAAAAGGCACGGTTTGGTTTTAGGCACTTTGATTATCCTTATAGATGACAATCTGATCCATATTTTATGGCTGGATAAAACATACAAGAAATTCAGAAAACAGTGACTTTTTGAGAAATGTGATGTAAATTTCACTAGACCAACATTTTCTTTAAATATCTGATTTATGCAATTCAGGATAACATTTCCTGGAATATAAATTAAAACTCAAGGGAAGTAAATGGGTGAAGGACAATATGGCAGATTAATCTTGCTAGACTTTGTCGTAGCAGTTCTTTGCCATGCTACTTTATGTATGAAAAGAAATCCTTTCTCAGGTTTAATAAAATATGAATTAAATAAATGTAGGTAACCCTTACATTGCAGTATTTACATTGTTCCAATAGTATTTATTAATAGTGTTATTCTAAAACTATGGCCGAATTTAAACCCCAGTTAAATAGAATAAAGGAATACTGTACAGCATGTTTCACAGGGCTTCTCCTTATATACATTCCTCTTCTGTTACTTCAGGCCTTTCTCTTTGTGCCCAATCTTATAATGACAGCTACAGATTGAAAACAGGAACAGTGAAAGACTCAGGCTATGAAATCATTCAATGAGAAAGCTATCCCTGTAGGCCACAACTACTACTGCATATATAAGCTTATTTTTTCCTTGAAGATGTTCATAAAAGTAATCTTTTGTGGGGAGTTATTTCTTTCTTGAGCTTTCCTAAGAGAGTATTTAAAAGAAAACAGAGTTCTAAATTACATATTCCCGTGCAGCTCACAAAAGCAAGGAAAAAACAAATAATGCTGTCACCTAAGATGAAGACACAAGTTATAAATCAGATCAGCCACTTCTGGACTATAATGTCCACTTGTTGTAAGTCACATCTTCAATATTTAAATTTTATACTCCAGAAAATAGTTTGTTTTCCATGCCAGATCTGACAGAGTGCTTAGGTGCATCTCAATATGCTACTGATCATCCCCTGTGGTCTGTGGTCTGTACTTGAGAGAAAACCAGCCGAGCATGCCAGGTACTGTCATTGTTCTGAGGACTCCAGTGACCATTTAACTGGAACTGCAACTATAATAACAACTTCCGTGGGAACTGTTGACAGTGTCTCATTTACTTGTGCAGAGCTTTGCTCCTGTGACCCACTTCAGGTGGTGCACAGCTTCTGTTGGCATCCTTCCCATCTCTCTGGCAGTGCTGCCCACCAGGCAGCCCAGGCCCATGCTGTTGCCTTCTCACAGGGCACAGCTGCCTGCCTTCCTCCCAAAGTACAGCTAATGGGAATGAGTTGACTTGTGTTTCTGCTGTATTGCATCTTGAGCCCTAAACCTTAGTCCTTCCCTTTTTCATTTCTTTTTCCCAGACATCCATGGTGCTGTTCCAGGATGCAAGTGTTTGTCAGATGGCAGCTGTCTAAATTGTATACCCGCACTGCAGTGCCAAAAGGAACCGAGAAATCCTAGCTGCACTACACCAGCCTGGCAGAGGGAGGTATTCCTCCTCAGATCCAAAGTGAGAACAGGGTTCATGTCTAGAGGAGTGACACGTCTGTGCCAGAAAAAAAACTCCTGTTTACATGTCCTTTTACCAAGATCTCACTTTCTTTAAGTCAGGAGACTGATTATGTCTGAGCAGAGAGCAGGGAGAGGGAGCAACCCTTCACGAGAGCTGAGGCCATCCTTGATAGTCCAGAGCAAAGCTGGAGACTGAGGCTACATTAGAAGTAATAAATTAAGGAAGCATTTAGAAAGGGAGGTAGCTAAAATGAGCTTTACTGAAGTCAAGTACAGAAAAGTAAATAATGATGAATGTAGTCTTTGTATTCCAAGTGACCAGGATCCATTAAGTGGTATTGTAAACAGAGAAATAAACTTTAGAACATTTTTATTCTCCTGTTTTCCAGGCTGTGTAAAAATAAAACTAACATTTTTCCTTTCACATACCTTTGCCCTTTCTAGCTTTTTAGAAACTACAGATAATTTAGAGAATGAAAAATAGATTTCGCTGTAGTATTTACTAAGATACACAACCGTGTGCCACTGAAACTATTCTACTTGATAATAGAAGCGAGATCTGTCTCTCAAGCTGATAAGCTTATTTTAAATCTTATATAAGATGTTATGAAAAGAGAAAATTACTACTTATTAGTAAGTATTTTAATAAGCAAGTGGAAGCTGAACAGTAACAAAAGACAGCAGTCCTAGGGTTTAAGCAGACAAGAATATAGAGGTTAACAAGGCCAATGGTAATGCCACACTTTCACTTTCTAATTAATAAAGTATTTACTGAATCCCATGGAAACCATTTATGCTTGCAGGATATATTCAGATTTACCAAATGTTCATAGAAATCCAAACAATTCCTAAATCAGACCTTTTCAGACAGCCACTCAGGTGCAGCTTACCTGAACTGTATGTCTCCATCCTAATATTAAAAATGTGACTCGTAAACATCCAAACCACAGCATCTGTCTGACCCACATGAGAACAGCTGGAGAATTAGTCAGAACTTGGCCTTCTGCCACCACAATTCCTAGTTACACATTGTGACTTAAAAAGCACCTTAGTGTCTCACATGTGAAAGGTGTAGTATTGAAAAATATGCCTTGGTAAGTAATAAGTACTGGTACTGTAAGAGACATATCCAGTGTCTAATTACTTTGTTTCATATATAGTAAGCCAGTTCTGTTTTTTTCATGAGTCTGGGAGCTAGCCGTCTCTGAGTGATAACAGGTGATTTATTGAGGAAAAAACACCATTGTGTGAAAAGTTCATGTGTCTTCAGTGCAAGTAATTTGGCTTCTTGTTTCAGTTTCATCACCCACAAAATGATTTGAAGTAGAATGAGAAAAACCTGGGAGTGATGAGTGAGCTGCCACATTGTTCTATTGAGTGCCAGAGCCTTGTCTCAAGAAATACTGCATCTGGTGACTCTGAAACAAATACACCTCATAATTTTCTCTGCAGTTCAATTTACCTGAGATGACAGCTGATAAACCAAAGAAATAGATTTGCATTGTACTGGACCAATCTTTATTGTCTCAGATGCAGAGTTTGTCATTTCCTTGTCTTTGCAGGTGCCATACTCTGAGCTGGGTGGAAAAACTTTAGTGATGGCAGTTTATGACTTTGATCGTTTCTCCAAACATGATATCATTGGGGAATATAAAGTTGCAATGAACACAGTGGACTTCGGTCATGTCACTGAGGAGTGGAGGGACTTGCAAAGTGCAGAGAAAGAAGAGGTAAGAAAACTCAGACTTTTTTCCTCCCAGAACACTTTTAACCTCACCTAGAGAAAGAGACAAACTAGCAATATTTTTTTTTGCCGAGACAGCTCCCATCTGTTATCAGCATTTCTCAGATTTACTTTGCCTGATAAATTTTTGATAAGCATCTTTTCCAATACTCACTGAATGTGACATTCTTCTCTGCTAATTCAATCAATCTTTTCGATACTTTATGCAACATATTAAAAATGTTTTCATGAGTTTGACATTTTCTTGAATTGGTGCATTTTGGGTACATAGAATTTGCATGATATCATGGGGAATATAAAGTTGCAATGAACAGTGGACTTCGGTCATGTCACTGAGGAGTGTCCTTAATGTTTTAATTATGACCCCTAGACAAGATGTATACCAAAGTGAATCAGTGGCAGTTGTCACTAGTCACTTTAAAAGAACTATCTAGGTGGCATTAGTCAAAGTGAATATAAAAATCTCGGTTGAAGTTTATGTCAAATTCAGTTGATGCACATCACAGAATTACAACTTAATTATCACTTCAATCATAGGGGGCAAAACATCTTTTTGCTCATAAAGCTCCACTGTACATTCTGTCCTTTTTTTAAATGGGCTTTAAACCGAAGATGGAGGGTGAAGGTTTAATGAAATAATGTAAGCTCTATCTCTCACAGCCCAGTCACTTGAATGGCATCTCTCTGACACTGCGTTCTCTTCTGGAAAAGGTCTTATTAATATATTTATGTTGGTGAAGTACTTTGAAGGTACAAGCCTTTGTGTGAGCATTTGTTATGACTGTGAGAGGGCTTTGGGAATGTGAAATGACTGCTAAATATTGAGGAGGCTACTACTAATGAGCTGCATACCTTGAATCCTTTTTCTTTGGCTGCTTTTAGATCTGCTGTCCCTGTGTCTAGTAGTCTTTCAGTCTCATTTGACTGAGAGTGTGGGAGGGAGGAGTGGTAGATACTGAAAGGTTATTCACTTTTACCAAGTCTGACATATAATGGTTTGGGCACAGAGTGTTAAAAAGCAGATCACAGGAGTTTGCTCCTCTCTGTCATCTACCAGATGTCATTGCTATTAACTTTATCTGAGTACACACTGCATCCAATATCTGTTATCACTCCAGTACAGAAGGCCAGACAGACCTCTTCTTTGCTCACAGCAGTGTGAATCATATTGAGAGTCATCTTCTGAATACTTCAGCTGATTTCCCTCCAGACATTTTGTTATATTGGCACTTAAATTGAGAACCGTTTGTAGTAAACATGCTAAGAAATTTTAGGGAATGTAAGGAAGAGCAGAAACAATTCTTTCCCTTGAAGGCAGTGGAGAAGCAGAGTGTTATATCAGAAAAAGGATCTTTGTTGACCTGACAGTATCTACCACCAAGAGTTCTGCAGATCTTTCACAACTGCCATCACATGAGACTCTATGCATTATCTGATCAGGCATCCACCATGATTAGATTACATGATGGATGCATGCTCATACCACAGTGGGTGATGATGGGTATATTTTATACAAGGCTTCTGAGTGGGAGGTCTGCTGGAAAACACCACACTCCTACATGATGCACAACCCCCAGTGGGAGAGATGCATGGTGCTGCCTTGGAAAGGGGTGAGAGGGAAGCGTTCTGTGGATGGAGTGAAGAGCAGTTCTGTGACCCTTGATTGTGCTGTTCATGAGGATTGTTCTTTCTTGCCTTATCCAGAAGAATAAGGTGAAGGAAGGAGGTGGAAAAGTGGGCCTGAAACACATGTATTTAATACCTTGGTGTACTTCATAGAAGTTAGAGACTATGACAAAGTTAGTGAGCCACCCAGCTCATTGACTTTCTGGAACTGAAACTTGCAGAGATCTAAGAGGAAAGGACATTTTTACAAAAATCACTGTCAAATTACAGCAGCAAATCACTGTTATTTTATGTTATAGTTACATGAGCAATGGACAGATGATCTAATAGGCCTTTCCCATCGCTGGTAATAACACTTAGTTCTTTTACAGCTTTTCAGATAGCACAGTACTTTGCGAAAGAAAGTATCATTATCCCTATGGAGATGCTGTCAGAGTGTCAGACAGATTTTAAAAAGTGAGATTTCCTTTATTTAGCTCCACGTTATATTGGAACACTATGTTTTCTTCATGGTGTTTACATCTTCTCAAGTTCACTTCTTCTTACTCCCAATTAAAACTTCAAAATGTTAAATCTAAGGAGGTTTTAGTTTTCAGGTTTTGTGAAGAGTTTATGCAGTAAACAGAGATTGTTGAATGCCTGTTCAACATTGTAAGTGCAGCATCTGTCCTGCCAAGGAACTGAATTTCCTACTGAGATAGGGAACAAAACAGAGGTTTGGAGGGTTGAGAATAAGCAAGCCTGCTTTAAAATTCTTCAGCAGTTAATCAGTTGTTTTTCATCTTGAAATTGAAGGTGCTAAAATGGTTTTAAAGGGAAAAAAATGTGATTCAAGTAGAGCTATAAGGGTACTGTTTTCAGTTCATTAGAATTATGCATTTCTTTTCTCACCTTTCATACTGGAAGTGCTGACAATCCCACTATATACCTTTGTTGAGTATTCTCTTTCTTAACTCCTTCTCTGGAAGAGATGCCTTCGGAGGTCACTTTCTTGTGTTACAATAAAAATAATGTAATTGGCTTACTTGAAATCAAAAGGGAGCTTGTCTCGATTCATCTCAAACTGTCTGGCTTTACAGATAATAAATTTCAAATACAGAAGACAGTATAAAAGAAGAAGAAGTTCAGTGATAGTGTTAAATTCAGGCTCTTCTGGGGCCTTTCTGTTCCTGGACAGTATTCATTCTGAGATCAGAAAAACATGTATTGCTTATTTGCCAAAAACATTCTTATTACAAATTTCCTTCCATGTGTGGAAGGGCATCTTGATGTTAAACTGTGCCAAAATAGTAGATTCTACACTTGGTGCTAAGCCCCTAATGACCCATAATACACAAAATAATAATAATAATAATATTTGTTTCAGACAAAGTATATTGCTAAGAACTTTGTAGAAAATTACAAGGTCGAAGGAAGGAATAGTGGGAAATTCCCAGCCTCCACATATTACTATTACTGTGTGGGATTTTATTGCTCAAGCAGAAGATATTTTAAAGTTCAAAGACACAGCCACATTCAATGGCAATTGGAAAGCAGTGTTCTGATTAGTTTTTTTATAGTTTTGAGAAAGCTACTGAAAAGGATCAAACTCATCTGAAGCTAGAGTATGAAGAGATATTTTGGATGGAAACTGCAGAAGGAATTCCAGGAAATACAGACTTAATTATGGAGTACTCCCAAGTATAAAGCTCTGTAGAGAGCAAATGGAGAGATTGCAAATGGATCTGTAGGACCAGCTGATGAGTGAAAGGGCCACAGAACATGCTGTATCTAGAATTGTTCAGCATTGTTCTCCAACTGGACTTTTATATACTTATTTTTCTGACTACCAGCGTCAGTGAATGCATAATCCAGATGCAGAAATGGACTCACTGGTATTCCAGGCAGAAGCTTCGTGTTAGTCCAGGCTAATACCTTATTTCCCTTTCTCCCCTACATTTCTAAACCAACAGTGACAAAAATCATTATCTGATTGCTGTTATAAACTGGGATCAGGAGCTAAGGGAAGCTGTAAAACAGCTGTATCAAAATACAGTGTCATTAGAAGGACCTTCAGAACAGAGAGCAGCATTTTTACAGTCACAAAGGAAGAGCAGGTCTCACAAAGATGATAACAGCATTTTCACTGGAAGGTTGAGGAGGGGTTGTATGCTAGTCCAATCTCTTTGCTTTTTTGTGCCCACTCCATGTAGAGCTAGAAGATTTTGGTTTCCAGAAACATCCAAGAAAGATGTATTTTTGAAAAGGAGAGACAAAGGTTTAGGAATAGTGGTCCAAAAAGAAAGAGATTAGCCATTTTCTTTATTTTTTTCCTCTATCACCTTTTAAACACTGATTTAAATCATGTCAGAGATTACCATAGTAACCATTTAACCTCTTTTCAAAGCCTGTTGTGTTTCGTTTTAGTTCAACAATGAGCTTAAACTGGTATCTGAAGCACTTTGCATTGTACCTGGGCAGGAATTAGCACAAAATGCCCTAATCACGGTTAGAATCCAGAACATAAGACTGTATGTTCAGTTCAGAGGTATTAGACTTTTATTTAGTTTATGCTAATGTTTCAAGAGGTAGAGTACATGAATTTAGGAAGTATACCAAGTCTTATTTTTAGGCTAAATGGACGACAGAGAGAGATAACTCAGTCCTACAGTTTCCTGTTCTGTTGTATCATATCAGTAAGCCTTCTACCAAAGGCCAAAGAAATCCCTCACAGTGGCTGATGTCTTGTTATTGTGTTACAGGTAATGCAGCAGGGTAAGTTCAGTGCACCTCTCCTCTTCCTTTCTGTGGCCTTCTGCAGCTTACTTTGTGATTATCACCATCATAACTGGAGAAGCATTCAGGGGCTGCCTGGCTGGCTTACTCACTAGAGGGATGGAGGAGTACTGTAGTTGTTTTGTCCCTTCCATTAGCAGCCTTTTCAGAGTATGATTTTTTTTTCTGTAGAGGGCTGGAGTATGATCACTGCAACAGAATTACTACTGCTGTCTCATTAAAGCAGAATGCAACTCACTGTGAATTCCCATCATCAGTGATGAAATCCATTTCCGATATCTTTTTGGATCCCGATATGTTCTGTATGTGCTTCTTGCTGGCCTAAAACATGAGTAAAACGTGTACCTGAAACTGAATCCAGTGACACAGAGGTCAAGATGTTTTCCTTAACAACTATGTCTGCAATCACAATTACAGAAATAATGTCAGAGATAGAGGTTTCCTAACTAGCAGTGAGAGAGTTGAAAGTTGTGTTATTGCTGCTTGGTCGACCACATGCATTTGCCTACAACAGAATGGAATTGGGAGATACTGCAACATCCACTAACACTGATAAAGGCAACTGCATTTGAGAACCCTTCTTTTTGCTTTTCCTCCACTTGTGGCTGACCTTGAGTTCAAATGTCTTCTTCTTAGCCAAAGAGCTTGCCATAAAATTCTGACTCAAATCATTCCCTGTTTGATAACCATTATGTGGGGTTTACAACTTGCTGTTGACGCCACTGGTATAGAACATGGCACTGCAGCTTCTCAGTGCTATGGCTGGCAACAGGCAGACAGCACCTGAGCTTCCCATCAGATGCTTAATATTAGGTGCTACTTAAATTATTGCTGGTTGTCTGGAATCCAGTTATTTTACTTCTGTTTTTCCATATCCTCTTCAGTAACTGTGAAAATTAACAGGAGGACCTCTTGTTGATGAGTGGAGCCTCGGCTTCAAAACTGGCAGCAGCTCATTTTTGTGGGAGTGCCCTGAGGTCTGCAGCTGACATCTCCTGTCTGTTAATGCCCAGCCCAGATTTAGGAGTGGATTATGCTGAAAGTGGTTCTACTCACTCAGATTTGCACATTAATTATCAGGACAAACATTAATTTTCTGTGATTTTTTTAGAGCAGACAAGTTTTCTATGACATGTGGGTCATTTATATTAGATAACATTAAAATTTTCTTTCTGAAAAAAGTCTCCCATTTCAAAAAACCTTGTTTTCTTTAGAAATAATGCTAGTTCCTATCAATTCATTTAGACATTTCTCTAAATTAGGTAGTATTATTTGCCCTAGATCTGGAGGACTCCTAGGTCTTCAAGGAACATTTTAAAGAATCTCCTGTAGTTGAACTCAGTCTGGGAAACAGGCAGCATCCTGGAGCTAACAGTGTTCTCCCAATTCCAGGTTGTGAGGAAGGTGGCACAAGGAAACCCCCTTACAAGCTTGAAAGTTAGACCTTGCTTGGTTTTGGAATAAGAAACAAGCTAGAAACTGTCTGATTCTCATTCCTCAGCAATATTTGTTACAGGCAGCTTTGCCCCTCCACTGGAAAACTCTAAGAGGGCCTTTAAGACCAAAGAGTTTGAATGTTTCTGATTTTAAGACAGAAGTAGATTAAGAAAATAACACATCCTTTTATAGCTTTGGCAATACTCTGTCTCTCTTTAAAATGTGTACTTTGTTACTTGGATGTTACTGGATTCTGCTCTGTTGCTGATTCTTGTTACGCCCTTCTTCAGTAGATTCAAGCAATTTAATACATGATGCTTGCTCTTCTCTACAGTACTTACTCACTGTAATCAAGTTGTCTCCAATCTTCTTTTCAGAAAGCTGCAGAAATTAATCTTTTATGTTTTTCAAAATCAGGTTTTCATTTTTCCAGTAAGAGTCATGACTTTTTACCTTCTTTGTAGTTTTCAGCATCTAAAAAAATGTATGTACGCAAGAACTGTGTGCAGTATACTTTATTTCTTTCGCAGGCAGACCAAGTCAGCAGCCTCTTCTGATCATGTCTACTGTTGATTGTTTTACACAGCATTACACTAGCAGTTCATGGTCTGTAGCTTATGACCCTGAATCCTCAGCAGGAGGTATTGCTTTGTAAGATACCTTTCCCGATTCAGAAGATATTTACAAAATAAATAGTTCTTTGTCTTAGACTGTAGAAAATTTGCTTTTGGCTGTATGAAAATGTCCTCTTTGTAACTGGTTACAGGTAATTGATTAAGCACTTTCTTTCTGACCAACCTGTTGCATTACTATTTACTGTTATGATAGTTTTTATATCACTTGCCTCCTTTGTCAACAAAATTTCTTACCCACCTATAAAAACAGCAGTAGACCTTGAATAGAAAAAAGAAAAAAAATGTGCATGCTTCCTTCATCAAGCAAATTTTCAATCTTACCAAAGCGGGAATCTGGTTTTAGTTGAAAAGACCTTTTTTTTCCAATAAAACAATGTGACTACACATTCATAATATTTTATATCCTTTAAATCAACATTATTACAACTTTTATGAATTCTTCTTTTGTTTCATCTGTGTTGGATAAACGACAAATGACTGATAGATACCACCTTTATCCTATTTGGCCTTTTTTGAGTAAGACAAGTAAAATGTTAGCACTGTTTCAGCCTTATTTCCCTTGTGGTCTAAGATTTATTAAAAAGGAACATCATCGAGCCAGAGATCTTATGATAAGTGCAGTCTTCTGTCCTAGATTTTTAGCTAACTGCAATGAACTCTTTCTTTTTACTGAAGAGATTAATACAATCGAGTGTGTGGTTCTGATTGGTACGATGACCTTTGATGAGCTGCCTTGTCTTGCTAAAGAAAGTGTTAAGAGACTTTTTCAAAGTGAAATAGTGAGGAGAAGTAGAGTAACAAAAGAGGAGTTTGCCACTATGTATTTATCTAACACTTTAATATCTTTCAGTAGTTTCATAAAAATAAATGTTTGAATGCTTAGTTTAAGAAGTGGATATAAGCCTGGTAAGGGTAAGTCAGTAGATTTGAATATATAGCACTGGTTTGAAGGACTTCATTCTTGTACTGAACACAAATATTTAATATGCTGAACTTAAGAAATATAATGCAAGGCATTGTAGTAGGAGATACATATTAGTTTCTTCATTTCAAGTGGAACCAAAGACAAAAATACTGAAATTATCTGAGAGAATATTTTACATATTTCTGACTTCACTCAAACTAGGGAGCACTAGAACAGGAGCTTTTCTCAGCTTTTCAGCTTGCCTCTTTTCCAGCTGCATATCCTTTACCCTGCCTCATGTTTAGGGAGTTCCAATGCTCTGTAAAAATCTTCAGTACAAAAATCAGTAAAAGGGGACAACATGAGAAAACTTTCTAAATGAAAAACAGTGATACAGAAGGGGACTTCTAGCCCTGCGTGTGCTTGTAACACAAAAGCAATGAATGGAGAAAGATTACATTGGCTTGGGTGAAATTTTACATGAAGGAAAATCTTCACCTTGATAAATTACAGGTGGAGAACTGTCTTGCTATAAGTCTTCTTCTATCAGCTGTCAACTTAGATCAGCTGTCTATGGTTTTCCCATTAGCAAATCCAGTTCCTTTTCATCTTGTCTCTGCCAGTCCTTGGCGTGCAGCCCTTTTCAGGTCACTGCTGTAGTGCAGCAGGAATCCTTGTTTTTCTATGTGCCTAAGTTGTCTTTGTGTGAAAATAAAGGCACAAACTGGTTTTGGTGTAAAACTGTTGTGTGCTGCCCTGAAAGTTGGAGAGCAAGGTGAGAAAATTTCTGTAACTGTAAAGGAATGCAGTGTCTTAAAAAAGATGGATCCTCAGGTTCTTGCCCTGCTCAGGGAAACCCTTGAGCACGTGGTGGGTCTTCATATGTTCTGTTTGGCCTGCCCCAGCTAGCCAGCAAGCTTCTAGTTTTAAAACAATGCCAGTATTTATTGCCTCTTTCCTAATTGCTAACTTAGAAGATTTTGGAGGTGGATGCTCTGTTGTGGGGTTTGTGGTGGGGGTCATGGAAGGGAGCTGGAGGTAGTGCTAGGGGATATTATGGAGGATCATGAAAGCTGAACTGGTGCTGCAGCAAGCAAGAGAGGAGAGAAAGGGCATTATTCAACATTTATTTAATGTCTTAGTAGTAGGTCTTATTGTCTTAGTAGTTTGTTGAAGTTTCAGGAAAGAGAAGAAGATGGGTGCCTGTGAAGGTAATCCATAAATTCCACTGAATTTCTCTTTATGGTTTTTGCAGAACAAATAGAAACATAATACTATATAGCTTCGGTAATGGAAGCACTGATTTTGCCACACAGTCATTCCCTGATGCTGATGAATTTCAGCTGTAGTTACCAGCGGCCGTAGATGATTAGTCACTCCATCATACCAATCATTCCCACTTTTACTGGTTTGTTCAAATCAGCTTGTTTCTGTCTTGGAGTAATCAATAATGTATGGTTGTTGTAGCAAGGACTCTGTTCATGCCAGGTTTTTCGTACAGTACCACACGCAGTCATACCTCTTACAAGGAAGAAATTGCTAATTATTTTGATTCTTAATTGCAGTTCTTTACTGTCTACTGATTCTATATGCTTTTGGATGTATGCTGTAATTCCAGTTCATAGTCTAAAGCTTTTAATTCAATCACCTTTGGAAACTAAAGACACACTTGGTGGTAGACACTACATTAACTGATCATTAAGATGCTCTTACTACAGGAAATTTCAAATGAAGCAAGGGAACTGTAGTGTGGCTTCCTATTACCCTATCACGGGAGGACAATGACTTTCTGTAGAGTGACTGCAGTGCATATATAATATTCTAATAATTACAGAAAGGCTTTGTGATTTGACTTCTCACAATGTCTGATAAGCCAAGAAAAAAAATCTTTCAAATGTATTACATTTCCTTTCAATGTTGTACTTAAACTACTCACTAGAAGACTAGCCTTGTGACATACTGTAGTTAATAAGTTTTCCATGCTGTCAAAAGTAATAATATTAGTGTGCCATTCAGTTAAATTAATTTTGTTTTATGCATTGGTCTGCATAGACATGAGTGACATTTAGAAATATGACCAGGCAGAAGCTGAGGAGAAGCCAAGTGGCAAAACAGAGAGACATGTAATCATTAAAGCAGAGCAGCCAGCTGCAAGCATTTGTGGATAGGCGAAGAGTTACGGAAAACCAGGCCATGACCTTCAGCCATACATGATTCTTTTCATTCATTTCTCCCTTTCTCATTTATTTAAGAAATTAATTTTCTTCTTGTTTCATTAAGAACTTGGTATGTTTGGCAGCACGGTCTCTTGTCTGGAAATCCAAGAGTGCGGTTTGGCTAATCTTTGATTTCAGCTGCCTTCAGCCACAGCACTTCTCATTTTGCAAGAGACATCTGATTGTGATGCTTTTAAACTGATGACTGTGAAGTGTCATTTTCTACTAATAATAACGGTGTTGTCTCTTTCCATTTTCTCTGCTTTTTAGAAAGCAGTAATTGAAGTACTCTCTCTAACTAGTTAAAAAATGTAATAAGTGGACTAAAAGGAGGAAGCTGACAAAACCTAGTTTGTTAATTTTTTAATGACATTGGCTGGTTCAAATGTATTGCCCAAATTGCTTTCAAGTCCAATTTATCATTATGTTGGGGAATATTACATAGTTATGGCAGTTAAAAGAAATGCAATCCACTATTTTTTTATATATATTGCCATAAGAGGACAGAGATGTGTCACAAATTTCTATTTCAAGTAGTGCTGGTCAGAGGGGGCTGGGGGAAAGAAGGAAAAATAAGTAGATTTTTTTTCTTTCCAGATAAAGATCCTGATATGTCTATTCCTTTTAAGCAAGGGTAAAAAATAATGCTGGCAAAAAAAAAGGTTGTTTCACAAAGAGTCAGAGTAGGACTGTGGTAGGGAAATCAGTCAAAAGCAATATGCAATTAAACCCTTTCTTTTGGCTCTTTCTCACTTATACTTTATAGCATGACTGTATGCCTACAGATACCACCTCCCAATACCTTTAATGAATTCACTTTATTTGAAAGATTATTCCCTGTCTGCTCTAGAACTTCTACCTTTTAAAATTTGCCTCATGGACCGTTACTTCTATTTCTGTTTTCTCTTTGCCTAATATCAGTCTCTTTTCCATGTCTTCTTTAGCCCGTTGTCACTGCTAGTCTCTTTTCTACAGGGTCCAAAGCGAGTCCTATGGATCTTTGCCTTGAGAATTCTGTTTCTTCTAAGGTCTCATGCTGTAACCTATTTCACTTTGCTGCTTGATTTACTTGTTAGATGTCTTGTAACTGCACTTATATTATCAGGGGCTTCCTTTTGTGGCCAAGTGTGCACATTTGAAGAGAGTGCAATCTATGAAGATTCTTCTAGAAGAAAAAGTTAGTAAAAGCAAACAGAAGAGACGTTTAATCAGACATTCTGTACTTCAGTTTTGTAAGACAAAACACAGACTGATCATAGAGTAAGGAATCGTGCAGTGGGGCACTTGTCTGTTCATATTTTATTGTTTTAAAATACTTTCTTTAAAGTTGCAGTAGGTGCAATCATGAAGATGGTTCTGCCTTCTTTCCGGAGGCTTTTAGCGCTTATTTACTTCCAGCTTGGCTGCTCTGTTCATGGGCATGAAATTCTTTCAGACAGCAAAGAAATTACTCTGCTTGTCAGATTTTTGGTATAGTTGTTAAAACCCCTAGGTTTATATTGACTGGATGTATAGATGATATTTTGCAAGTCTGAAACAGGTACTTCTGCAACAAACCTTTTGCCTGAAAGGGTTGGGATAGCTCTGCCTCCCCTCTCCACTCTTGGTATTTTATCCAAAAAGTAGTGCACAGACTTTGGGGTACAGTGGTACTTAGTGTGCATACATATTCATGTGATAGTCTCAACCGTGCCATAAGGGCTGACATGTTAGCTCCAGCTTTTCTTCCCCTTCCTTATCTTTCCCTGCTGCACCATCTATTTCTAGCCTGATTCTACAAACTGAGGTCTAGGAGCTTCTTGCCCACTTCTCACTCCTTTGCCTAATTGTGGCAGAATCATCTTCATATTCTGGATTTGTCTTGGCCCTGATTTGCAAATATAAGAGGAAAATATTCTTTCTTTCCTGATTATACCTAATAATTTATGTTAGTAAATTATTGCAGGTTTGAAATGTTCTGCTTTGTTCTTTAACCATATATTTATGAGAAATGCAGTGTCTTTGGAACTAGTAATGTCAGACAGCAGTGGTAGCAATAAAATTTCATGTTTACTGGTTTGTCGAGCACCCATTTTTTTCTTTATTGCCCTTCCCCAATGTGATCCCAGTTTGCTCTATAGGTGTGGAGGAGCAATGCGTTCATAATTTTAGATCCCAGCTATGTAGGTTGCTAATTCTACCCGCTTGTTACTGTGGCCTAATTGAAGTCGGGACCAGTCTATGTCGTCAATTTCTGCATCCATGTGGTTCTGTCACTAGTATTATTGTGACACTTTTTGAGGCTTAGTGTAATCATGCCTTACATGCCAAGAAAAGGAATTTATTGGATTTGAGATCTCCATGTGCAGACAGCATGTGGTGGCCTGAAAATTGTCTGAAGTCCATCAGTGTGGGCATTGGGATTAGAGATTCTGTCCTTACAGTTTACCTGGGTTTCCTGAATTTGGAAGACACTGATTTTGCTCATAACCCACATTTGTGCTGTCTCTGTCTTCTCCACAGAGTTTTAAAACAATTTGGTTGCTGTGAAAACTATACAGTGAACATTGTGAACTTTCATTGATATTGATTCGGGTAAGATGGTATTATTTGGGGTCTTTGCCCAAAATCACATCATATTGTGTTTCTCTCAGGCTTATGCAAATATTCACAATCAAAACCAGGTATCAAAGTTGGAAACCCACCTCACTGTGTTTATATTCTTCCTATACTAATTGTTTTTGAGTCTTATATCCAATTAGGGAAAAGCATATGGTGCTCTGGCTTGTTATTTAGGTATTGTTTTACTAAGAGAACTGCGAGCATCAACTCTCTCATACTATCTTCCACAAAAAATGTAGAGAATGTTTATATTAATGACATAGATATATCTGTTAGACATTCTGCAGTACAAATGAGAATAATCTGCACAAAAAGCATTTTTCTATGTAGCTCGTTAGGAGAGTGTTCTGTCAAGGCAAACATGATTATTGCCAAGTAGGAGAAGCATAAAACAGGCAGGAGCCACTTAAGAGTCATTTCTAAAAAGCCCAGGTTCTCAACAGGACTAAAAATAGCTTTTCCTAAGTTGAAGAAGTGTTAGCAGCACTGTGTCTGTCATTTATGTTCTGCTCCATTGCATCCTCTTTAAAAGTAATGAAGTTATGAAGTTGCTTAGATGAAGAGAATCTTTTGATTGGTGTATAAGCATTATACATGAATAGGTTAATGACTATGAAACTCCCAGTTGGAAGTTTCTAACACTAACTTACAGTTTCCATCAGAGATCAAAGTAATTTACTAACATAAATTATTTATACACAGGGCTGAAAGAAATTAATAATAACAATAAGGCATCTCCATGGGATAATCACCATACCAGCAGCACTCATCTGTACCATGTAGCCCTGCAGGGGTTTGTAATTATCTCCTGCAAACCACACCTCTAGTGATTGGGTTTTTTAGCTTCATTGCAGTGCTGCCACTTCCAATGCTTTGCCTGACAAATACTTTTTTTGAAAATTTTTAAAAAAAAAAAAAGCATGCCAGTCATGCAAAGAGAAAAGATTACAAGTACAAGAAGTATTGTAGAAATGCAGTTGATACAGATTTTCATACCAACAAAAGAAGTGCTAAACCTGATTCTGGATGCATTTAATGAGGTGCCTACATTTTTACTTCAGGTTATTCACTGGAATTAGCCCATCATCTCCTGCCATTTCCCATGGCTTCCTGGTGATCTATGGAAAACTGGCTGTTCGTGTGATGCTGCCTTCTTTGTGTTTCCTGCAGCTAAAATTATATTAAAAGAGGCTAAAAAAGCATTAAATGCCCTCTTAAAATTACTCTTCTGTATAGACAATTACAGTATTTGCACAGAAGCATAACATGATTACAAACAGAGAAATGCTGGTGAGAAGTGATGGTCTCTGTGGCAATAGCTGTTGAGTGTAAAGTACTTCCTTCAGCCAATGCTGAAGCACTCAGATCAGAAGCAACAATCCTAACACTACTTTATGTTTTCTAAACATACTCCTGTTCAACAGAAGATTAAAAAAAAAAGCCACCAAACAAATTAAAAAAAAAATTTGAAACAAACAAACACTAAAAAGCCCTTACAAATATCCACTGAAAGGAACAATTAGAAGCATGGTATTGATTTAAAAGGGGACAAAAGTTCCTATGCTGCTACAACTAAAGCTCTGCCTAATGAATCTGGAGGTGAGGCAGAGCCCGTGAATATTGGGTAATACGTAGGTACAGAGATCTCTAAGACAGAGGGACTAAAATAAGCTTTCATATATACCTTGTTTCAGTCTTTGCAGAGCCCCATGAATCCACAGGCAAATTTAAGCCAACTCTGCAATGGAATAGAGCAGTGACTGTGGAGAGCACCAAGTGACTGAGTGACCTGTGATCATGAAAACACAAATCAATAAGCAATTGATTTCTTTTGTTCTGAACAACCTGCAAGTGGTAGATCAACTTCACTGTTACCCTATCCAATATGGACTTGCAAAACCAAATATCAGGTGAACAGGAGCATGTTTTGCTGTCACTGTGGCATTCAAAGCTCAGCTAAAGCCAGGCGTGAGCTATCCAGATGGCTGAAATCCATATTTTCATTATCTGAATCTGGGATTTAGGACAGTATATGCTGGCAGGGAGGAATAGTAAATTCTTTCATGCCAGTGCAGTCCATGTTCTGAAAGACATCTAGGGTTGTTCTAGATATGAGGAATTTTTTTTATATTTGTGTCAGTCCTTTTGAACAAGGTAATAACATCATTCTAGCCCCTCTGGGTCAGATAGAGGTCTCTTCCCCAACTACTCACTTTGCAGCCTGAAGAGTCCTAATCTGCTTACATGTTCCTTCTGCAGAAACTGTGTCATATCCTTGCTTATTCCTGCTGCTTTTCTTGGAATCTGTCCCAATTCTACCATATCCTTTTGAGGTGAGGAGGACACCATGAGTTTTCAAGATACTGGCACAAGTGCATTCTGACAGTGTTATTTTTATACAATACACACATTTAACATCACAAGCTATTTTGTTTGTTCTGAGTATTTCTTAACTACATGTAACTATGCTTGTTCTGTATGTTTCCTGACCACTGGTGATTGCTGAGATGATATCTGGCAGGGAACTATCTATTACTATCCCTGGATTTCAGTCCCAACTTGAAATAATCAGTTAAGAATCTGTCACTTTATACGTAAAGTCCTTTGCATGTGGGCTGTCTATTCTGTAGGAAATATCCACTACATCCATGAGCATGTGAGCAAGTTGCTCTCAGTTGTGTCTAAGAAAACACTGGAAGCAAAAAGATATGATTGTAGAAATGTACTTTACTATCAGAATAAATTGTGGAAGTAGACATATGCCATAAGAACTAATGCCTTTGAAAGAGGAGCATGGCTGTCTGAAATTTTTTATTGATCTACTTGGTGTAAGCTCATCCTTCTTGTCTCAAAAACATCCTTTTTAGCCCCCCTGGAGATACCATGGGCCTTGAAGGAAAGGAGGAAAGCAGCTTGGATCATCCAACTCATCATTTATAAGCAATATCCTCCCTATCTCATCTGCAAGTGCCTACCTCTTATTCAACCTTTTAAAACAAAGTTCCTGATTCTGAACATCATTCAGCTTTTCACTCTTTGCCAGGACTGTTAGGAAGATATTAAGCGGTGAATTGCAAAAGGCTGCATTTGGCAGGATCTCAGATGATGGGCTGGAAGGCAAAACCAAATTCTTCCAGCAATTCCTTATTTGAGGGAGGATGTACTGTATCCTTTTGTGGTCTCTAACTGCCTGGTTTTTTCCTCTTCTGACAGACAGAAGACAAGTCTTTTTTTATACTGAATATTTTGTACTTTGTGGGTTTTTTATACTTTTTGCTTTTGTGAAAAAGTGTGATGAGAAAGATCCATGTTACTGTTTCACAGAAAACAGCCTAGTAGCTGTGTGTGCATGTTTCTTAACAGGTTTCCACTGAAATGCAGCCTGGAGAAAACAAAAAAATCCTAGCTTAGTTTAAAGAGCAAACAGTATTCGTGGGACCCCTATTGTCAGGGGTGAAATCCTGAGAAGTATCACTTACTTTCTGGCCAGCACATATCTTGTCATTTGATTGTATACAGGATAGTTGCTGCAACAGACTTGAGGTTATCAAGGATTTAATCTGGACAATTTGTGGTAGTTTTCTCAATATTGTTCATTTGAATGTTTTCTTTAGCAGTGCAAGTCGGAGATATAATCCTGTTAATTTTCTGTGGGGCTTTCAAAATTGCATTTTTCAAAAGGTAAAAAAATCATCATGTCTTGTTTGTCTTCACAGCAAGAGAAACTGGGTGATATCTGCTTCTCCCTCCGTTATGTGCCTACTGCTGGCAAACTGACTGTTGTCATTCTGGAAGCAAAGAACCTGAAGAAGATGGATGTCGGTGGACTATCAGGTATGTGTGTGAAAATCTGCTTGAAGATTTTGCAGGCTTGTAAAGGCAGGAAATCAACTCGTTTTCTGTTGGAGGTGTCTTGGCTGAGAAGGTAAGGGCTCTTGCTCCCTGTCTGAAAGATGTGGTTTATGTTTTCTTGAAAGTTAGGGCATGACTGAGTATATCAGAACTAATTCTAGCTTAAAAAAAAATCACAAGACATTGCATTCCACTCCAAGACAAGGTCTGAAGTGTTACACAATCAGATGACAGTGCAAGCTCTCTGTACTTTCCTTCTCTCCTGTTGCCTAGAGATAAATACAGACTATTCAGGCAGAGAAAAAAAATCTGATTACAATTCCTATTGTCTATTTAATCTCACAAAATGTGAGCATTTCACTGCATTGTTGCAGATAATAGGTAGTAGAGGAACTCGCCACAGGTTGCCGTGCTGGCTGCTGTTTGAGGTGCTGGGAAGATTGTTTCTGCATTTGAAGGGCTCAGGTGGGATTGCTTACACGCACAGAGTTAGAGGTGCTCTGCATTTGCGTGCACACCAGAAATCAAAATGACAGCCTTGTGCATGTAGTAGGCAGTGAGGCTGATACATCCAACGTGTTCAGTACCTGCCAACAGCCCTGGCAGCCTTTCCATGGGGTGAGGCTGTGCACACTGTGTGTGACAGGGTGTGCGCCACCTCTGGGGGAGGCACCTGGGCTGTGTCCCAGCAACCTGGTGCAGCTCCCTGTAGGTTTCTGTTCTCTGCTGCATCTGGAATTTGGACACAAATTACTATATAAATTGCCAATTAGTTGAGGCCAAATTAAATAACAAGATGCTTTATAAGGTGAGGTCTTTCCAGGAGAATTTTGGTTTGTATGCCTTCTGTTTAGAAGAAAGCTGCCCACCATTGAGAATGAGGCTATTTCCAGCACAGTTCTAGAACCGAAAACTTTTACAGCTGCCACTAACACATGGATTATGTAATTTCTCATTTTGATTTACCAAGTGACAAGAAAAAAAGTGTTTTGCTCTTACTTTTTTATAATCTTAGCACAAGCTAATAGCTATATGCAAAATAAACAGAAATGGGAACTTACTAAAAGCAACTGTGAAGGTTTTATTTACCACTCTTGATGAATAACTGGAGGACTTTGCTGCAGTGTGGGGAAACAAAGTCTTCTATCAATAACCAGTTACTTTTTGGTTTTGGTTTTACTTGCATCTGAAGTCATCCACTGCACAGCAACAGACATAAGAGTAAAGGACATACAAGTGTTGTTGTAGTCATTACTCAATGAAGTCCAGCCTTTTCTTGTCCACAATGGGCATTCAATTAAGACACACCACTAATAGTTTCCCTAACACTCATAATGAACAAATTGCAAATTAATGTTCATAAGCACATTTACTCCTAATGGTTTCCTAATGAAAGATTAGATTCTCATAATGACAAAGCGTGGGGATTTTTGACTGAAGGTTAGCTCTGACAGCCAGAGCATCTATATTCTTTTCCAAACTTCATGAGAAATGTGGTAGATAATGGGTACTCTCCTTAAAAGAAATGAAAGAGAGGGGCAGGGAAAGCACTAATGAACTGAAGAGCTTCTGCAAACTTCAGATGGAAAATATAGTACATTGTGTTGGAAATAACTATGAGGAAATGAATGGACTTAATCTCCTCTATGTTCTGAGGCACATAGAGGACATTTAAATTTCTAGGGAAAGAGAGGTTTTGTTCTCCATTTTTAGGGCCATGCCAAACCTGAAACATCATGTTCTCTTGGAGACAAACAAACCCAATGGGATACCATAGTTGTAGCAGGAATTCAAAAGTCACTGACAGTGATAAGTGGCTGTTAGTGTGGTATTCCTGGGGCTGTAATTATAGATGAAATAATGTTGGTTTAAAGTAGATCCAGTATCTTTCATTAGGGAATTTATCTTTTGAATAAATTATGCAGGAACAACTTTGGAAATCAAGCTGAGATTCTGTTGTCATTATTCACACTAAATATTACCTACTCTCTAAGTGCTAACGAAGGTGACAGGATTTTATCTTGATTAGCAAATATCTCCCCCTACTTTTATTACTTTCTCTGGATACTAAAATGGCTTTTCATATTATAAAACTGAAAATTTTGCATGACAGTGGAGGTGGGAAAATGTTATAATCAAATGTGAACTCAAACTGAGTGTTACCTATATGTTCAACAGCACCATTAACAAGAGGTGAAAATGCTGTAGTTGACACAGATAGGGGAAACAAATCTTAGCAGTTTGTCAGAAATAGGCAAAAAATACCTTTTTTGTTGTTGTTTTGAGTTTGGGATATATATTTTAGTTATTCTTTCCTATTTTTGAGTAGATGCTGGAAAAGCAGAATGCAGACATTTGGAAAGGGTTCTGCTTTTCTCTTGCATCCATCCTTTATGCATGTTTACATGCCTCACAGAGAGAAGGAGCAAGGCCCTGGGTCCTGCAGAGGGAGCACTGACAAGCATTCACAGCACTGTGGTGGGCAACTTTGTGGCTTCCTTCTGGCTGCTTCTCTCCACATCTCAAATAGTACTGCTGCTAGTAAATATCTGCTATACCTTTGCACCTCAACAATGTGGGAGGTTTCAGCATTTACATTATCTTTAGCTCCAATACAAGGAACCAGTCACTGTGACTCAGTAGTCATCTGAACTTTTACTACTCTATATAAATTTATTAAATCCATAATTGTGGTCAATTGGGCTTAAATACGTGCTTGATTTTCTTTTAGTTTGTATATTTATGTTATGCAGATAGAGAGAGCCCTGTTACAGAAGTATCCAAAGCAAGAGAGATTGAAGTATATTGAGAGCACTACCTTTCCTAGCATTTTTACAGGGCCTCAGCTGGTAAACCTTAATCCTCCTAGTCAGCATCTATATCATAGTTAATGGTTACTACAGCTGTTTGAAAAAAAAACAAAACACTTTATAAAATCATTTATTACCAGCATTTTTCATAGATTTCATTAGCAGTCAAAAGCCAAGCATAAATTACTTTGGAAATAGACAATAAAAGACAACAAACTAAACATCAAATTCATTAGACTTACTGTAACAAACCCATATCACCCATCTGAGCAATAAACTCCCATGCCTTAAACCTAATTTCAACATCAGGCTGTGACTAGAGCAAACCTTGGCTCAAACACTGAAACTATTTAACCGGAGCTTATCAAGTCACTGCAACAAGTGGAAATTATTACTTCTGGTGAGCAAGGGCCTGTGGCAAGCTATTACGCATATTCTAAAATGGCATTGTAATTATCTAAATTATATTCAAATGCATTGCTAATGAATCTGACATCTGGAAGGTGATGTGTAGGAATTAAGGATACAAAGCAATTATTTTTTTTTATCTGAACTTGGTGGTCTTGGGTGGCTTTATAAGCATACTTCACCTAAAATGTCTGTGAGACTTAGAAGCTTAGGTCTTAGAAGCTTGGTAACTTAGACTCCCAAGTTACTCCATTGGTTTGGTTTTGTTTTAATTTCATTTAGGTGATTTGCAGAACTGGAAGATTTCAAAACCAGTTTGTGGTTTAATCTCTCCAAACAGTCCTTAGATACATAATCTAACTAATTCCTTGATAAGGGCGCAATGCAGCTCGCCAGTGGCATTCGGTTCACTATGGCTGTCTGTTAGTTGTGGTACTTCATTAGGTTTATGATCCCTTCTTCTTCAGAAAAGGACAGGAATTATTTGCACTCCCCTATGAGATATTCATTTAAACCAAAGTAATACTGATTTCAGATACAGATTTAAATAAGTATGAAACTTTATTCTAATCTTATTTGTAGTTGTAATCTTAACTTAATTTTTAAAGTGAAATTGATTGTGTAACCCCCTCAGTGGACTTGAGTAGTAGCTAAATGTGGTCTGTGGGATAAATATGGTGCTTCTTTTTACTACATGGGAAAATTTGCAACACAGACACACGTTTGTACAAGCAGTTCTATAGATTTCCATCTGTTTAGCCATACCCTCCATTTGTATTCAGATTTGTTCCTTACGTAAAATAAAAACTTTCATTTCAGCTTCCATCAGCTTTCCCTGCTTTGATCAAGCCAATCGTTGAAATAAATTACCTGAATACCTTGAAAAGCATTTTCCCTTCTAAACCTTCAGGAGTGGCTGGGGCCGGTTCCTAAACAGACTGTTATAAGGTGTTTGGCCACTCAGGCCCTTCAGCTTAAGTGCCTTATTTTGGTTTTGATTTGGGGTTTTTTTGGGGAACTTCAGTGGTTGTGTATATTATGGTGAAATATTGGTTTGTATCAAGAGACCACCTTTTAGTAGCTGATAGTAAGAGTAAGCCTTAACACATCTTGTCATCTTTTCAGGATTAATTTCAGTATGATTTATTTCTTCTAAAAATCTTTGAAAGCTAATGTGCTTTTGTTGTCTTTATATTATTTTAGTATGCTTAGCTTTTAGTGAGTATATTTACCAGGAATGTATCATAGAAGCAAGCAATACACCCTTCCCTTATGTTCTCAGCACTGCTGCCTCTCACCATTCCCCAGTTTCAATGGGGAGTAGATGCCCTAGCTGGCATGGGCTCAGGTATTGAGCTCAGGAACTGTTGCCAAGTAACAGATACTGTAGCAGACCCTAAATTGTACTATTTAGTGCAAATTAATGCTTAGAAAGAACTGCAAGGAGAATAGGATTGTCATTGATCCATGTGCTCTTCCTTCTGCAGAAAGCTGCAGATATAGTTGTGAAAAGAAAGCGGCCCATAATCGGGCCCATTATGTGTGGAAGCTAATCTCAGTATTTATGAGTTATAAATAGAAAATACACAGCACCCCTTTGTGTCTGCCAAGTAAATACTCTGAACCATCTCTGGGGACCAAATGGTTCTCTAGCAGGAATACAGCTAGTTTTCTACAGTTCGAAAGATTGCATTCAAATTCAAAAGGGTTGGTTCAATGTCTTAGAAAAGAACTGAGAAATTAAAAATTATTTAGAGACCAGCTCTTTGAAAACCAAGTGAATGCTCATTATGCAGTCAGAGCATTCCCTTTAATAACTTCATGAAAACATAAGAAACCTTAAAAGCTGGCTAACACGAGTGCAATATTATGGGAAAAGAAATGCACCATTAATGTCATGGTCTTGCTATAAGCCCTGTTTTAAGCATAACTCAGCAAGTATTAAGAGAAGAGAAAACAGCCTTATTAAAGGTCAAAGTAAAAATAAACAACAAACCACTACCACCACCTCAGCTGTATTTTCAACTGGCCTAATCCTAAGGAATCCAGCAGAGAGATCAGTACCAACAAATATTTTAAGATCTCTACTTAGTGTGGAGGATTTCTACATCATCCAACATCTCAGTCTCTCTACTACACCACCAGAGCTTCCATCAGCAGATGGCTGCAGCAATGCATCTCTTGCGCTTCAAAGCGGTTGCACAGCATTACACTAAATTCACTGTGGGCTGCTACAGCAGTGATGGTGTCAGTCAGCAAATTTCCATCATTAAAACCTTTCTCTCCTGCCTCGAAGAACATTCTTCTTGGTGACATCTTCCGTAACACTGGGCAGCAGGTGGAAGGTTGCCTTGGTGGAGGGTGCTTCCTCAATAGTTGATAGGTATTAGGGTTAATAGTTAATTAAGGTATTAGGGAGTAGTTTCTTCTAATCCCAACTCAAGCCTTTGACATCAAGCCATCTTCTTCCTCAGTTTAAAAGCTGAAGAAGGAAGTGCCAAAATTAACATATGTTCCAAAGTAAAATGTATTCATCATAGAAGCTATGTTAAAGGATACGCAGACTCTCATATTTCAGGGCATTTTGGAAAGTCTTAAGAGGAAATTGTCAGGTGACTGTCCATTTTGTAGTGAGCCCACATTTCCACGGCATCATATGCTGCAACTTACTGCACACAACAATATATTGTATTAGATGAGCAGTCAAATTTGTTGATTCATACAAAGAAGCAGAGTCAAATCGTTCTGCTCTTTTTTTCTCCTGTGCTAAAAATGAGGAAAACAAGACCATGCTTTCTGATTGTCAGAGAGTTGTACTGAACCTGTGGGCATTGCTGTGAGAAGCCTTAAGGCAATCGCTGTGCTGAAAAAGTGCCTTGGCTCAATAGCTGTATGAATAGCTTCTTGATTTGAGAAAGGAAAGGTTATTTCATGTAGACACTGACCAAAGGTACAAGTGGTCAGCACCCAGCTGGCTGGACTCTGCCAGTCAATGGTCATTATTTTCTGTCATTTCTGTTGATTTCCTTCTACTTCCCTTCCCCAAAACAAAGAATGTGAAGACTTCTTATTCTTTTATTTCAATAGCCACATCTAAACAATGCATTTTATGTTTGTATGCCTGTTTTTTCCTGATTAAATTATAGTAAGTTTTTATTTGGTTGTGCAGTCCCAAAGCAAGTGTAAAGATGTGTTTGTTAATAGTCTCATTTTCATATAAGTAATTAATGCTTTAGGTTTTCAAATTCCTCAAGAATTTCATAGCAATGTGAGTGGCTGTAAAATGGATGTAGAAATACTGTAGATAGATTCTAGAGTCCTCAGGGAAATTATTCAGTTCTCTTACAAGTAAATTTAATTTCTTTTTACTCTCTGAAAATTACAGCCTACATATTTTTATTTTTTAATGGGCTTTAAGAAAAAAAATAGAAACTAAAAAAGAAAATATCTTTTTCATCTTTATAAATACAGTTTAGAAAAGTGCCAAAATGTGCAGAGAAAGTAAGGAAGGTATAAATGAGGCTATTTCCTTTTCACAGCAGTCATAAAGTCATACAGTCAAAAGTTTTTAAGACAGCATGATGAGTGTTTTGTTAGCACTATCGATGCAATTGAGATTTGCTGAAGTTTGTGGTATTGTCTGAAGAACTAAAAACAGTTTTAAAGTTTTTACATTACTTTAAATCCCACATGCATCCTTTTGTTTATTTAATCCCATGTGGGTCGAAAAATGATTAGTTTTGTGGTTGCTTGTTATAGACCTCCTGCCTCTGTTTCCAGTGTGTAACTCCTTTATGCGCACATCAGTGGAAAGAAACATTTCACAAATTAGACCCTTGATCTCGGATTACCCCTGAAAGGAGCAGGGGTTGTATACTAAGAAGGTAACTGCACATTTCCCCTGGTACACTGCTGAAAACGTCTGTGACAATGGAGAAAGCATGTGCTTCAGCGTAAGAAGAGAGAGAGAAGAAAACAGGTGTTTGTAGATCTTGGTCAAAATCATTACTTTACATAAATCCTTTATGGATCATAGCAGTTCATATCTGTTTGCACATTTGGCAAGTGAAGCTCTCCAATGGCAGCTCTGATATGCTATTTGGCAAAATAAAAAGGAAGCTTTCTTCTTGCCAATTCCAAAGTTTATTTTCCAAAACCTAACTAAAGGTGAAAGTAAAGTCCTGCCCTCTCTTCTATGGATGCAGTTCCCCAAAAGGGTCCCATTACCCCTCTTGAGATAACAGAAGAGACGTACAATCTTGTTGCTGAGATTGGGATGCCAACGTTCAGTTTTTCTCATTGTGCTTTTGTCTCTCTGAGTAGAGTGATATGAATCTGAATGGGGTTCTCTTTCCAGATATTCCATTCCTCACTCTCACTTCCATGATGCTATCAATGAGTTAGGAAGGCCAGCATTTGAGCCCTGTCTTTTCCCTTCCAGCACAGGTCACGCTGCTTTAGAGCCACTTTGTTCTATTTGAGACAGTCATGGGGTGGGGCAGTTTGAATAACTGGAGATCACCTGCCAACAAGGTGAAAAAGCAAAGCCCAGAAATGCAATTTTTCCCCAGTAAAGAAGGAATTATGTGGGTGGAAGTAAAATTATCTGGGTTTTATTCCTGGCTTTTTTTTTTTTTTTTGGTCCATTTGTTTATTAGCTGTGAAAGTCAGCACAGTCCCTTCTTCATTAGTGTTGTCTTTAGCATGACTAACATGTGTGTGTCACTTCTGTGAAATCTGCTGATGTGTTGAAGGGGAAGGTAAGGCTGGGTATGAATGAGGGATCTACACAAGTAAACCCTTTATTTAGATACTGATTTAAGACAGCTAAGGTGCTAAACAATTACTTTGCAAAGCTGAAGAGAGGAATCTGGTATTTTTTTTTAACTCTCTTAACAGTGTGATTAGTTTTCAAGCCAAAACTGGGTTTTCTTCCTCTGCCTTGTTGATAAGATGGAGCTGGCTGTGTTTCGCTCAACTCATGCACCTATCACCAATATAATAAAATAGTAAAACTGGTAATATGGAGGGAGCAACTCCTGACATTTTGTGGTTATTAGTGCAGTGATTCTAGTCCTCTCATGTTTATGAAGTTATCATTTTTCTGTCTTCTTGATGAATATGCTATTGCTCATTCCCCACATGAATGCCTTTCAATTCTGCTGAGCTGTCTTCAAATTTACAAATAGCAACATTTTTTACTCTATTTAAATCAAAGTAATTTCTGTGCAGGGACTTCTTGCTGCATCCCATCAAATCAGATGTTAATGAAATAATTACAAAATAATAAAATATATAACTCTAGTTAAGGAAAGACAAAAATAAAAATGAGAACATCTGTCCAGCATATGTACTGACAGACAAAACCTTCTTTATTTGACTGCAATCTTCAAATGTTATGTAATACAATTGACCAATGTGGAATGGATAACATATAGAAATTATCTTACCAAATTTGCCTAAAAAGAAATCTGTCATAAAAATCCCATCCACTGCAAAGTTCCTCTGTTTTCTACCTCTTTTGTGAAAGCAGAACACAGGATTTTTAAGATCTGATTTTGTGAACTTCATCACAATGTAATCTCTTGTGTCTGAGTTTGTCAAAAATCAAAGATAAAGACATACATTATAAAGCTATGCATGATCTAATAAAAACTATGTGTGATCTTATAGTAGGCAGATCCAAATTTTAATTCCTGTCCTATAAATACGAGCATTTTGGGATCCAAATGTAATGTCTGCAGCTCAGCAGCATCTTTGTAGGACCAGCTTCAAGTCAGAGAAGGAAGGGGTTCTGTTTAATCTCAGCTGTACCAAGCCCAGTTCATGGGATCACCTTCTCCAGATTCCCAGTGGTATCACAGAACCCTTTACATATACAGGTCTGCCGGTTGAATCCACCTTTCCGGTGAAGTGAATATGATAATGTCCTGATTGAACTCTGGTGAGAAAAAAGCATCTTAAATTCTTTTGAGCCTCTTCAGAAATCTTTGCAGCGCAGCTGGCTCCAGGGCCAGTCTCATTCCAGTGCTGTTGTGGGGGGATGCATTCCTGCAGTAAGTCCCAGGAAGCCCAGTTGAAGTACTCAGCTGTATCCATTGCTTCCCATCAGCAAACCATCACATGCTTATCAACATCTGAGGGATGCTAAAAGTAGCGATTGTGAGAGCTCACAACGAAATGGGTTTTTTAAGTTCAGAAGCCCTGACTATGTGGGATGTGAAGAAATGCTTATGTAAGGATGTGACAGCATCAGCAAGTCTTGTGCTGCAAATAGTTTCAGCTGGTTGGAAGCTAAGTTAATTCAGGCTGCTCCCTCGTGGAGTAAAAAAAAAATGGGGCAAAATATTTAATTTAAAACAAGTGCACATTACTTTAGAAATAAGATGTTTAGGATCTGGATCTGGAAAGCTGTGGGAGAAAAGGTGTTTCTGAGAGAGGTTTCACTGAGGCTAAGCAAACTTAAAGGGTTTTGAGCCAACCTGCTTCTTGGATGGTGGTGGAAATCAGGGACTGGCTCAGCTGTTCCTGGAGATTATTTGCACTGCCCCACTTCTGAGGAACATCTGCTTCAGGAACATTCTGCTGAGGAACAACTGTCTGGATTCTGGTCAGGAAACCAGCACTTGATAAGAATAATCTTTTCATCTGATGCTCTGCTCAGTTTTTGTGTCTGGTAGTCCCTGTGGCACAGCAAGTGAGTGATTTCCTACATTGATTGAGTTCTTTAACATGAATTAGTCAAGAAATAGACTCAAGCATGAGATAGATGTTCCTTTTGTCTAGTCTGGAGATTGACTGCATTTCTTTGATCAAGGTTTTAGTTCTTCACGCAACAAAATGAAGTCGTATAAGAGAATCCACGGCAATGCATTGACAGTCATTTGTTTATAAATTAAATTACTCAGACAAGCACACCTTTCACATATACCAATGCACACTTTCCTTTGTGTAACTAATACATCTGTGATATAATGAAATACCCATTGCTGTAGAGCCTAGGTATTATGGTCCTCATCTTCAGGTTCCATGAGGTAGCAGATATGACTTGATTGCTTTTTAGCCTTGAGGGAAGTTTTGCACTGGTGGAACGTTCTATTACATTAAGAGTTGGCAAAAGCCCAAGGCCAGCAGTAGTCCTCTGGTAATTTCAAATACAGTTTTGTAAGCAATGGAATTACGAGGCATGATTTCCATTAATTTCAGAGTGTGACTGAGTATTCTGATGTCTAATAAAATATGTGCTTCAATTGAAACTTTTTTCCACAGTTGGAACATCCATACTATCTCTTTCTCATGCCTGTTTTCTGGTGTGTAATAAGAGATGAGACCATCTTGGAGCTTTCACCTCATATAGAGATATTTAGTAGGCTTTCTGTATTCCATCTGGCTGCCTGCTTTCAGAAAACTTAAAGGAATTTAATGTCTTCAAGAGGCCTGTGATCCTGGTCAATATGCTAAAAAAGTATGGAAAGGGGGCAGTCAGTCACCAGGCTGGTAATTGCACTCAAAGAACACAAAATTATTACCTACACTGTGTTTCCTTGGGAACGAAGGAAAAAGAAAATGTATTTTATTTTATTGCAAATCCAGTGACAAACATGCTTTGATTCATATTTAAATCTATTCTCATTTTCTTGTCGTGTGGTGGGTTTTCTTTTTCTTTTTGATCTCTGTATAAAGGAAATGAATTTTTTTTTGTTCATCTAGATAGCTGCTCCAATCATTCCAATAATCTAAATCACTCCATTACTCCCTCTCCCAGCTCTGAATATCTTAAGCTATACCCTGATTTTAGAAGCCAGGTTTTGTCTGTATTGGCTGCCAGCATCTTTCTTCAGCAAAGAGCATGGTCCCCAAGCATTTTGTTGTTGTGTAAGGTTTGCTTTATGTAGAGCATTTGGAGGATAAACACTTTGGCTTTTCTTGTTTACATTCTGCTTGCTGTATTTTCTCTTTGTTTACAATTCCAGCACACTTGAATCCTGATAGGTTAAATGGAAGGGAAGACAGGCATCAGACAGTTGGTGCCTGACCCATCCAGCACACGCCTCTTGCTTTCAGAACGGCCCAGTCATTTTTCACTGGTACTTTGAGGTGCATTCAAATCTGCCTTGGCATCTGTCCAGCCCTGCATAATATCAAGCAGAGAACATCCTGTCTGGGACAACAGATTGTTGGTTCAATTAGATTCCTGAAACTGAATTAAAATTCCATAAAAGAGGCTTCAAAATTGAAGGACCCTATGAGAATGTTGTGGGGTTTTCGTTTGTTTGACTTATAGCAATTAGGCATACTAAATGAGATGCATTGTATAAGTGCATGTTCTGTGTGTTGTTTATGGCTGTTTATGTTGTATTTGATAATAGAGTGAAATAAGTAATTTGCTAGCACTGCCATCTATAGATAAGACAAAGGTCTTGTGCTAAGCTTGATAAGGAAAGTAGAGGAGCTTGGACTTCTTGTCTAAAATACTGTTAACAAATTTTTATTATAACCAGAGAGAACTCTGAGCTGCTTCTGAATATGATTAATGACAATTCCTCATCAATAGTGACCAAATTTTATGTTACTGACCAGGGTTTCTGAAGTGTGATAGAGTAATTAAATAATCCTTCAGTACCTTTGGGTCAGACTCAGTTACAAGCACTCAGGACCACTGCTGGTCTTACTAGACTGAGAAGTATATTTTTCTAATCAGGGTTCTGTCTGGCATACTGAAAAGACTGGTAGCCTTGCTGTAACTCATTTCAGTCAATTTTTTTAGTAAAGGGAAGGTGGTGCAGTTTTTCTGGCAGAGATCCAAGCATCCATATGGTACAATAGTGTTCTGCATTAGTTCTAGTGTTGTTTCATTGAAAGATAGCATTCTGGTCAGATGCAAAATGTTCATGCCCAGTTTTGTATTTTTACCCTTGTTTTCCTCTATTGATTTTTATTTATTCTCAGAAGCACAAAGGCCAGCTTCTCCATCTGCTAGTTTTATCCCTCCTCATACACTGAATGTTTATTTTCCTCCTTGTTTCTCAAATTGCACACATATCTGAAGAACTGAAAACTGGCTGTAACACATGAAGTTAGATTCTGCCATTTCACAACATTCCAATAAGGCGTATTTTCAGATTGTCCGATGGATTTCCATTAGGTGAAGTTTCTGTTTTATTTTGTAAAGGATGATAGAACTCAGATTTTGGATGTTCTAATGCTTTTTTGTTTAAGCATTTCATGGCCACATAATTAGTAAAGGCTTTGGCTATTTCTGGAGTGCTCTGTGTTGACTGGATATTTGGTCTGCCTGTGCATAAATGAATGTCACCTTTTGCTCTTAGGAAGCAAGACATACTACCTATCACCCACAAATAAAACAGTGGGTTTTATTTCTTGTCAACAGTTTCTATGTGAATTTTATGTGGGGGTAATAACCTAGTTTGAATAGCACGTATTCCTAAGTGATCTGCAAGCCATAGTAAAGAGAAAAAATGCAGCAATTAGTGTCTCACAAACTAATCGGAAGAAATAAGGCATAAAAAAAATTTGGCGTTCATAAAAAATGCAGAGAGTTGCCATCTACACATCACCGAAGACTCGGCACACTAAGACAGTTTAGACAATGTCACATAAAACACAAACCATTACAGAAAAACACACACTAAATCCATGTACAGCTTGCATTTTCAGCTCTGAAGTCCTCCTTCAGTAAACTGAAGCATTAAAGTTGGTTCAACTGCGTATTTTCAAACTTTGTATCAACAGCATATGCTGACATTAGACCTCCAGTTCTACTGTTGTAGCCATGAAGCTCAGTAGATAGCATACTAATCAATTAAGGGCAATGAAGGGCAAGACAGGACTTACCAAAACAAGCAAAAACTTTTGCTATTATTTTTATTTCAGATAAGGACAATTCATTAATTTAAACTCTGGTGAGTGACAGGACTTCAGCCTAGCTGTGTACTTTTGAAAATCCCATGCACACTTCAGCTTTTAAATGCATTTTAAACTATACTTGTATCAACTTTTCCTGGTTCAGTCAGAAGGGGACCATATTTTCATCAATCAGCAGTTCAGGGCCAAGTTTTAATAAACTGAAAGGCAGAAGGTTGGTGTCTAAGTTATCTAAACTCTTTTGCACAGCTCTGACAGCACAGAAAAGCTGCTAATGTTTTTTGCAGTGAATTAGAGGACTTAAAAAATAGTTTCTAATACTCAAGGCTTAATAGGTATTTTAGGGTTTAAGTTAATGCTTACCTGAGTCTCTTGGATATGCAGTTAATAGGAAGGTGAGAGGGGGCATGGGAATGTAACCCTCTGTCAAGTGACTCGAATAACCAAATTTGAAAAGGAGCACTCAGAAGAAAAATGTGCATATTGCTCATTCCCTTGAGCCCTTCCATCCAAAAGCTGATTCTGAGGTGTCAATGAACTATATGATAAAAATAATTTAAGGAGAGTTTAGACTAGTCAGTACACTTCAGTTTCTAAGGTATAACAAAAGGAAAAACTCTTTTTGTCTGAAAAGTACCTCTATCATTTCTCAGGGAGTCTCTAAACATTAGTATTCGAAATGGTTCTGCAAATGCAGTTGCATGAGGCAATGGACATATGGGTGGCACAGAAATGTGACTAATTTAGTAGTAGTTTCTGCTCTGAACCTTAGAAGAAATCTTACTTTCTGGTTCCCACTTTGGAGTATGCTTTGTGGGTGGGCTTTAACTCAGAACTTCCTAATATAAAATGCTTGTATGATCCCAGAGAATGAAATCTCGTAGATTCACGACCTTTATCTGTCCTCATCCACCTAAGTGTCCTACAAGTGCTTTGTAAAGTCAAGATATATCCTGCCAGATGCCCTTGTCACAGACACTTTCTTATTTCCTTGTGTGTAGATTTGAGAAGAGGGTTTAATTTCCTGGTCACTGACCCAAGACTCTACCCTGGTAAGATAGGAAATGCCCAGAGAAGGTGGAGCATTATATTACCTTATATTAAGTAGAAATAGGACTGGGGTTACTGCTTTCCTGGTGCATGTTCTACTCATGAAAACCTAGTCTTCAAAATGACCTTCTCTGTTTGCAGGGACAGGTACATTTTTTTGCCAAGCATGCAAAGGCCATTCTCTGTGCAGAGCTTGGTCTCCACCTCTCAGTTTTTCTCTGTGCTAAGGATAAGCTGAGCCAGCCAGGGTACATCCCAGAGGGATCTAAAGTGTACACTTTTCCATATCCCTAAATGTTTAGGAGAGTGAGGGCACCTCCACATGTTGGGTGAACGTATTCTGTGGGAGATGCAGTGGTGTGTTGTTGGACACTTAAGAAAAACAGTTTCCAGAAAACCACTTAAGAACTATGTCCTCTCACCTGTATATGTAAGGTCTTTTTACATTTACTCTTTTTGGTATCCAGAGTTTGCCAGTGTTGTTCTGAATGCTACTTTGAGCCTTAAAGTTGACTCTCCACAGATTTACTAGTACCTTGGGCTTTGGCCATATGTAAAGGTCTTGGGCTAAGTTTGACCTCGGAGAGCATTTCTATCTGCCTTTGTTTCCACTCATTTCCACACATTTCCAGTGTGAAACGGGACTGCCCCCTGTTGTATAGAGCCAGTGTCCAACTAAGAGGGACTTCCTGTGTGCTCATGTAGCAGTAATAACAATAGTAAATCTTTAATTTCCTTGGGTTTACCTCCTCCTTTCATCTATGCTCAGATCCCTTTCTTTCCTGAGACTGTTGTGTATTATTTGTATCATGGCTCTACTTAAGATCTCCAGTCAGTTTGATCATGCTCATGTCCTGAAAAACTTAATAATAAAAGTCCCATAGCAGAATTCTAAATTTTCTTTTTTCATGCCATCACCTGAGCACGAATCAGGAATATAGTGAGTAAACAGGAAATGGTAAGTACTCCTTATCAAATGCATAGAGGCAAATGTTTTCTCAGGGAGGTAAAGTTGCTTACAGTCACTGCTAGCAGCATGCAAATCTGGAGAACCAGTAGCTAGTACAGTTTAAAAACTCACAGCTGAAAATCTGCTGCTCAGGTTTTTATATTCACAGAAACTGAGGTACACAATTCCTCAGTTCAAATTTGAAACAGAATTCTTTTCAGCTTATCCTTCATACTCAGCCTCACTGAATGAATGGAGGAGCATCTGTAGATTTCAAGGAAATTTTGGGTATATCTATAGCTGAAACTGTCTCAAATTTCCATTGACTCAGATAATTCTTATCAGATATCCTTGAAGATGATAAGAGGATCAATGCTGTCAGCAAGTTCAAAGCAGCATGAAAATACAGTTTGATGAAAAGCAGCTTCATTGTAATGCAAAAAACAGCACCCCAGCCATTCCTGTAGTGCATGTGCAAGAGTTTGAGTGATTTGAATGCAGGATTCCTCATACAGTAATTTCTGCCTTATATGAGACCCAAAATGATTACCTGTAGAGTAAATGGACCTGCTCATCATGCAGGTTTTGTAGAGATAATGCATACACCTGTTCGGAAGATGTAATAGTTGTGGTTGAAATACCAGGTCTGAAACACAAGGGTTAGGATGGATGGTTAAGCTTTTAAATCACTTGGAAGCAGCTGATTTTAAGTTGCCATGGCAAAGGATTTTCACACAATGAGAAGCTTTTACATTAATATCTTTGTAAGCCTTGTTGTGATAGAATTGTCTCTGAAGAGCAGTCTCTTTCTTGCTTCTGCTGACACACACAGTTATAAAATCATCAAGTAATTATATAGTGCTGTAATGACTTTTTTGATTTCTTCTCTATGGGTTTTGCCACTGATTTGGAGATTCCCTTTCTGTTAGATTTTTATGATAGGGAATGGAATTATTCAACATTATGTTATCAAAAATTTTTGAAGATATCATTTATGTTTGCAAAAAATATCAAGGTATGGAAATGACAGTGGTTTTCCATTGTGTTAGTCTGTTAATTTTGAACAACAATTGAGTAAAACCTTTCTGAATAAAAACACTTTTCTTTGACAACTTAGTTGGTTTGGGCATTTTGTATTTTCTGGCTAACATGGCTAGAGTTTTTGGAGCATGTATTTTGCAGTTAGGTTCTATGGTCCTCTTATTCCTCCTCAGTGGCTAAAATATAGGTCTGAAAAAGCATGTCCTGTCTGAACTCAGGGTGAGATAAGAAACTTATTGTTAGGAGAAATTTGCAGAGAATTTTGCAGGGACTTTGTTTCAATTTTGGGAGGAGAGAGTGTAGTGTCCACTCAAGACAGCTTGGACTCGTTGTTGCTGGTTCACTTAAATGTTGCTCTCCTGCCAAACAGGAGCAGAACAAGGGTCTGTTTAAGCCGTTAGCCAGCCCTGGTTGGCCACTTATGTGCACATGGAGTCTCAACACACAGAAAACCAAAGGCCAGAATTTGCATTCCTGTTAATCTTCGCCAGCTGCACAGCAGCTCCCAGCTGATGCAAATGGTGCTGCTAGCACATTCTGTGTGTCAGGGGCTGGGAAGCAGTATACCATTCTCTTCACTGCCACCTCCCCCTGGCTACCTGTGGGTCTGGGTGCTTTGGAGGTACACTTTCTAAGATGTCACTTTTCCTGCCAGCTGCAGAAACAGGATGCTGAAGGGGAGATTTACAGGAGGGGAGTTTTCCAAGGAGGGCTTTGAGGAAACCGGCACCAAGTCTCTAGCAGCACTGAAGCTCTGACATTCATGCCCGGTGGCACTTTGTCATACTAAAATTTAATGGGCTTCGGGACACAAAGTGAGATGTATTTGTTCTGACACACTTCTAATTAAGGTTTTTATCAAATTCTTTTTATTTTAGTGTTTACTTGACATTGGCCATTTCTTCTTTGGGATTCTGTAGGTCTGAAAAGCTTTCAGATAGGGCTATAATTGCAGCCTTTCAATGTAAATCAGCAAAGTGCATTACATGGAAATGAAGCTGGTTCTTTTAAGTTGGCCCAGTATAAACACTTCATACTCTGAGCTGCTATGCTAATGCACAGGAATGGGATCCACATCACAATACATTGTCGCCATTCTCTATACTGCAACACAGACTCCTTATTCAGTTAAGTGGCAGCTGTAGCACACAAGTAATTAGGGCCTGAAAAGTCTCTGTGGGTATTATTAATTTTAGTCTTAGGAGGTACCTAGATTTTAGTCTAGGAGGAGGTGCCTAGATTTTAGTCTTAGGAGGTACCTAAATGCCAATAACAGCATACAAACATATTTAAAGACAATCTGATCGATTGGATTGCATAAATAGATTGATCAGATTAATCTCAAATACATACATTTTTGAACATGTATTATTAGTTATGCAGAACATGGAGTCAGCTGACGTGAGGGTGTGGAAGAGGCTCTTTGTACGTCAGTCTAAGTTGTTAGCTGTTTACTCTTTGAAATCAGCCAAAATATTTAATTATACAGGAAATCTTCAGCGATTAATGATATATTTGAATATTTCTTAAATAAAATAGCCTAAAGTTANAGTAGTGGGTGGAGATAAGCTCATTTTATGTAACAAGATAATTTAAAAAATGAAATACAGAAATAGCTGGAAAACTGAAAAATAACTGCATTACTGCATTGCAGCTTTCACATGTTCACAGCTCTTCCAAAGAGCTTGAAGTCTATAATTTGAAGCAGCAATGAGGAACTATTTACCTGATAAACGAGCACACCAGGGCTTAAATTCTCCAATCTTTCTCCCATCATGGAACAGAAAATATGCTCACCACACAGCTAAAGAGCTGGTGTCCCCTGCCTGTCTGTTCACATGCTGTGGACAGAAAATGTCACAGCCATAGAGGGAATGTGTTTGTAGTCTGGCAATAAGAGGAGCACTGTAAGACCACAGGAAAGCGAATAACAAGAAAGATGGCATGAGGTTCCTGCAGCCCTTGCCTCCCTTCTCTCTCAGAGGACATGTAGAGAAGACCTTGCAGTCCAGGCTGCCGAGCTCTGGATTTACAGGAGGGTTCAATCCACATGCTCCCCAAACTGCAGAATGACTTTCTAGCTTTCTGGTTTGTTTTTATTCTGTGAAGCCACAGTCCTGACTAAAGACCTTGGCTAGTTTGAGCTGGAAGTGTTGTAGTTGCTATTGATCTGGGTATGCAAGATGGCCATTTATTTTGGAGAGTGAGTCCTTTGCCTTAGCATTAGTGTAGGTTTAAAATAACTATATCATTTTAAGAGTAGGTAGTGTCACGACTTTTCGAAATTGTGTACGTTGGGTTTGCATTTTCCAGGAGAAATTGGTTTCGGTCCTTTCTGTTTGCTATAGAAACACAACAGTGATTTCTGCTGAACTGCTTCTCGGAGGTGGGCATCTGTGAGTCATCCGGTAGTTCTAAGGGGCATCAGCCAAACATTCCCTTAGTGAAATGACTAGAAAATATTTTTCAAACTTTCCAGTTGCCTAAAACATCACTGAATCATATTAGAGATATCTAAGGAAACTTTCACTGCCAGGATAGTGTTTTGGTCTGTCATGGGTACCTTAGAATACATCACACAAGTAATAGGAACAATATTGTGAAGCTGATATTTCATTATTTAAATGATTAATCATGCTATATATATGACTTTTCAGAAAATACATATAGCAGCACAGCTGTTGTTGTAGCAATAATGGAAGGGAACAAAAAAGACTGATAGCTATGACAGCTGAAAATGTGAGCAGAGATGTGGGCTCCAGTTTGTTATGCTCAGTGCTGTGGTCAGTAATCTATAGTGTATAGGTATTTCTGTAGTAAATAAAACCCTGAAAATACTGTTTTTCTATTATCATGCAAATCCCTTGTGTGGGAGTAATCTCTTGCAGGAGTGGTATAAACAGGTGTTATCCTCTCTCATTCCCCCACTGCTCCCAAATCAGAATAATTTGTAGTTCTTATAACCAAGACATCCTGGAAGAAATTAAAAAACATTCCCCTTGTACAATATTAAATTAGCATTCTGCATCATCTGTGGCCAATCCCAGAAGACATTTGCATCTGTATGAGATCAGTATGCCTATACATCAAATTATCAAGCATGGATGCAGAATTTTTTGTTAAGTGGCAATCTTTTAGTTTGTCAAGTATTGATGGCATTTGAACTGAACAACTGGAAATCTCTGATTTAGGAGTGTTAAAAAATCAAGCCTGTGACTATATTTCCCATCTATTTTGTCTAGTTGCATGTTTAATGGAAACTTGTGCAACTATTTTCGTAATGCTTTGAGCACATTTTCCTCTTTTTCTCCTTTTTATGGCTTCCCCAATAATGATGCCAGTTTATACACATTTCAATTATTTTGGCTGAATACCTTTTTTATCACTTTATTAATTGCCTTGTGGATGAAATAAAATTTTTGCATAAAAATACTTTTATTTTGAAGAACGGTGTCCACCTTTTATCATGCTAGTTTAACATACCCCAGTGTACAGTACCACTACAGAATTTGAACAGTAACAAATACCTCTATCATGTTTATTCTGCTTTCATGGCATGTGTGAAAGAAGTGCATCACTTTATCTGATACACTTATGTGACATTCTCGTGGCTTACCCAGACAATATTTTTTTAATTTTGTTTGTATAAAGGGTGTTTAATACCAAAATTCTGAAATAGTGTTTGTCAGTTCTCCTTCTCCAACTGATTCTTATCCTCAAAAAGTGAGGTCAGTCTGAAATACAGATATTACGTGCCTAACTTGAATTAAGCTATGCATAACTCTGAGAGCTGCTAATAAATGCTTTTGTTGGAGTGCAAAATAAAAACATTTTGTCTTCTTTATAAGAAACCCAAAACCTGCGATGTTATAGTAGTTGACATTATTCTGACAGTTTAGCCTATGATTCTTCAGTGCAGTGATCATGTTATTGTTTATTTGTGCACAGTAGTCTTTGGTCATGGATCAGGTTCCAACTCAGACAGTTCATGATGGGAAACTAGCAGTGTCGTGAATGCTAGCCTCCAGCTGTGAGTAAATTCTGACTTCTATGTCATGTAAACGTTGCTGTGCTAGTACAAGTATCCATCAGATGAAAAAAGGCAGTATGGATTTTTGTGTTTGTTTTTGTTCAGTGTTAAAATATATGCAGTCCCTCTCTGGTATGGTATCAGTCTCAAAATGAGCCTGCAAGGAAACTTTTGAACATCAGTTTAAACAGAGCATTTTTCCAGCTAAGCATACACTGCAAAAGCAGAATCTTGAAAGTTAGGGAAAAACATATTTTCCAGTCCTAGATAAGAAAAACTTGAGAGCTTGGTGCCAATAATTGAAAAAAATAAGAAACAAGCAGACAACAGAAAAAGGCAAAATCCACAGATCATTAGGTCTAACGTGGATCAAGAACATGGCCAACAGCTACAATGGATTCTTCTCATTTTTTTCTATACATTGGTAAAATTTCCAAGAGAAACATGTTCTCTTTAAGAATTATTACAATCTTTACTTAACCTCCATGTATAGAGAATAAGAATTTCATACTACTATGTGACCAAGAGAAAGGAGATTCGGAAGTAGCTGAAAATTCTTTTTGTTCACGCAGCTCTGCTTGTTGTGCCAAGCAGATCCTTGACTGCCCACCTGAGAAGGCAAAACGTGTTAGTAAATGCAGGGCAACAACCTGAGCCTTTGTATGGCACATAGCTGGAGGTAGGAGCAGGGTCACAGAGTACCAGAACAACTGAGATAACAACAGTCTTTGGACTAATGTGCTCTGCCACTGAGAATGTTCATGAGCTAAGGAGCATTTTAACCATTCTGAAAATACCATCATGTTCTGCTCTCACTTTAAGCATTTTAAATGGTTACGAAGATGCTCATTTTGCTGTAACACGCCTATTGTGGAAGTATAGAAAGCAGTCACTAATTTTTTTGTTTGTTTGTTTCTGCTAAGGACTAGGGCTCTTTTGAATATTTTGGTGAAGTTCAATTTCAGCATCCTTAAGTACTTACTTAAGTCTCAAGATAAATTAAACTATTTTGTAGAACATGTTATTTTAACATTTTATGGTCACAGTTGTATGATCATTAGTTCTGAAAAATGACATGCCAAGAGAATTACATCAGTATAAAATCCAGCATATATATTAGCAGATTCCTTTACAAAAACAGTGCCATAAAATCTTTTTATATTTTTTTTCTCAACAGTAAAAAGGCACAGTGCCTTTCTCTATGCATAGAGATATGTGGATTTGCAGTATATCTTACATATTGTAGGAGGTACATATCCATGGGCTCTATCATTTTGGAAAACACTGCTGACTTTAGACCTAAGCAGCCTTCTTATGGACTTTAAGCTGTTGCTGTAAGGGCCTGAAAAGTGTGTGCAGCATCTGTCATGCCTAATATGTATGAGCAGTGGATTGCAAAAAAGAGGTTACAGTCTCAACAGTAAATTCCTTCCCTGGTGCAAGGTAACGTGGGGATATTAGATGCTGGAAGGGGACATGGACTATCCTCCTCAAGTGAGAAAGAAGGAGCAAGTATAGAGTAATTCACATATAAATGAGAACAGTACATTCCTAACATGTATTTATGTTGATTTTTCGATCTGAACAAGTCAAATTCTCAGGAGGGAAAAAACACTTTTCATTTGTCCTTGGCACTTAAATTGAACTTCAGACTGCAAGAAGGAAAAATCATTATTAGGGAATTGGTCTAGGGATGAACATGAACCTGATTTTCTAGTTCAAAGAAAGACTTGTTCAATCATGTTGGTGTGTGTGTAAGATGATATAGAGTGCTACTGGACAGTAAAGGCATGGCCACAAATTCAGCACAGATGTAAACAATTTAGCCAAGTGCAAAGCACTGTGACCAGGTCTAAAACAAAGGTAATGCCATTATTTTGAACAACCAAGTATGCCACATAATTTGTTCAAGGAATGATCCCAATATTTTAGATGTTGGGTGGTGTGTTTAGGGTTGAGTTTTCAAATTCCATCAAGTATGTCTTTCCACTTGCTGGTCTTGGTGTGTCTAGTGGACCTGACTATTGACAGGCGGACTAATTCAGAAATAAATTGAGATGCCACTAGGGCTTTTATCAAAGAGGAAAATATTATCATCTGTTTTGCTTAGATTAGGAAGCTGAGAGCAGATAAACAGGAAACAAAAAAAAAACCCCAAAAATCAGCAAAAAAGACAGAAGCGTGTCCAAATTATCCTAATGCAGCAGGTAGTTGTTCTGGTCTGGTGGATATATTGTGCTGCAATATCTGAAGCAGTGCCCCTGTTGTGATTCATTATCACTATATAGCACAATTGGAATTAATAACGAAAGACAATCATAAACTGATGATGGGAATTCTGGTGTTCCTACATGGTTTTATAACTAAGTGGCTAAATAACTGTTTTTGTGGAGGCAATTCCATTAAAGAGATAACAAAAGTAACCTTTACAGATAAGTAGTTACATAATTTAGTCTGGTAGGGCATTATTGGCCTAATTCTCTGCTTATCTGAACAGATAAAATTTCACCAATGATGACGGTGATGTGCCCATTTATTCTAGCAGGGAATAGAATAAATGTGCACAGTTTTAAATTATCTGATGTTGTCTGAAGTGCCTCCTTGTCTTTGCCTTGTTAGGATCAGTTTCTCACCAGGGTTGCTTCAAAGGCAGCTTTGGGCAGCACAATTGGTTTTTGTGGTCTGGGGACTGAGCCTGGGATCGGGACATAGCAGGGTGCTGGCTGGCATCTAAATATGTAACACAGCATGGTCCTTATTCTTCTTTTGTAGGAGAGTGCCACATAATTTTCACTGATCAGCAGTCTTTGTCTCTTGAGCACTAGCTGAGGAATTGTGTTTCCACAACCATAAACGCTGTGATTGTGCCTGCCTTTACTTTATGTGTGTCATGCAGAGCTGTTACTCAAACAAAAGTCCCACTGACTCACCTCGTGTGCACTGCCCATGTGCCTGTTCTGCCATAACTCAATCTGCAACAGACTTAGCCAATTCCTATTTCTCAGGTTATCTAAGTTTTTTTGTATGCAGCATTTTTAATTGACAATAAATTCAACTGGGATGCCTTGTTTGTGTAAAACACAGTTACTTTATTGTGCCAGAGGAGGACTGTCAAACACTGATTGTGGAAAATAAATTCTTTATTTCCACTTCAGGAAAGAATGATGTGAAATTCTCTCAGGCACATGATGTGACTCTTGGGGATAGTGCTGTGCAGGGCCAGGAGTTGGACCCAGTGATCCTTGTGGGTTCCAACTCAGCATATTCTGTGATTCTGTGAAAATTACTATGTTTACAGAAGAGTTTAAGAAATTAAGACAACAGTTTAGAAAAAGAGCTAGCTTTAGCCTCCTCTGAGTTCCTCAAAACTCTGACTTCCTCAAAACTCCATACTGCCGAGGTTTGTACTCTTGGGAATGAATACAGACAGGAGGATTTTCAAATTCTGTGTTTGGAGAGGCTGAACTCCATTTGGAGCAGGGCAGGAAGATCTCCTTGTTCCCAGGGGAGTCCTTTCTACACTAGGTTAGCAGCTGCTAGAACATAAAAATGCCCAAATTATTCCACTCTTATAAGTAACAAAGTGTGCATTGAAGAAGGAATTACCTCTTTCAGGTAAGCTTCTTAGCTATTAGGTTCAATGCTCCTTCCTCACTGTTGTCTCACCCTGGTTGTTTGTTTGTTTGTTTGTTTCTGGGGTTGTTTGTTTTGTAAGAAAAGGCCAAAGAGGCCAATTCCTTGATCCCTTAAAAAGATGCAAAAAATAAGATGCAAAGGCTAGCTGTCTGACCTCTTGCATTTTTAAAGAAACATGACATTTGAAACCAGTCAGCTGGTTTTATTGACCCTGGGCCTGGACATGGGTTGCTGTTCTTGGAGTTGTATTTGATTAATTCTACTAGGACTTTAATCATGTTTTCATCTTGTACTTCAGAAAACCTATAGAGTACCACAAAGATAGAGAGAACCTTTGCAGTGTTTCTCCTAAATTTGATTTTGAAAAAGTTATTGCAATCAACAGGTAAGAAAAGTTATCTTCTTTAAAGGAAGCTTAGTATTATCTGTATCATCATTGTACCAAGCTGAATCTAGGGTGACATGAGTAGCTTGTAATAGCTGTGAATACTTCTGTCGAATTTTACTTAATGTAATGTTGCTCAACTACAATTTTTTTCTCAATTAGTAAATCAAATTTTTGTGTTCTCCAGTAGCTGTGTTACTGTGCTATTTTCAGTACTTAGCATGAAATGGTGAAAATTAAGTCATGTGTGAATGCTACCACCTAAGCAGAAACTTTCAGAATCCTTACATGAAGAAAGACTGTATCACTTTCAGACATAGCTATTAGGAGGTTTTAGAGTTTGTTGGATTTCTTTAAATTCTATCAAAGCCCCTCAGAGCAATGAAGACAGTTGATAATACAAGTAATAAGAGAGTCATTCCACAAGATTTAATGTGAAACCAACTTTGAGCATATGAGCTAATGGAGCAAGCAGAAGTCCATAAATCTGGTTTGTTGTCTTTCTAAAAGATCCTCTTTAGTTTGGCCAGAAGATACTATCTTGGTGAAGTAATAATGTGGTGAAATAGAGTACATGCATGCTAAAGAACAGACTGACTGGTCAGTGTTGCCCCTTTTCTTTTACATGAACAGATAAAATTTAATGAAAAATAAACAAAGGAGCTTGTCTGCTGAATTCTGGAAGGAAATGTCTTCATACAGGTTGCAGCCATGGCAACAATCCGTGGAATTCAAATGTCCTGTGCTATGAATCAATTCAATAAAATTATGATCTGGATATTTACTGCTCACTGAAAGTCTCTCTTAAAGAGATTGATTCAATTTTATAGAGCACAATATAAACAGGTATGAGCTAGCTACCTTCTACAGCTAGAACATAGAGAGAAAGCAGGAGAAACATGATGAATGTGATCCAAGTTGTTAATCCACATTAATAAAAAAGGGCAAGAAACCTGGCGTTTGCAGTTCAGCATGAAAAAATGCAGATTTTTCACAGGTGCTGCACATCTGCATGAGAGGTACCAGAGTAGTCAGGAATCTTTGGGATAATAGTTAAACTGCAGACAGAGCTTTTCCCATGCTTCTTCCCTATGTCCCTTTCCAAACAGCAGAGAAGGACAGAATCTTCCTGAGTGATCCACAGGAAGAGCACAACCCAGGTGCTGCTTGCCTCATGACTCCATGAGACCACCTGCTTGAGGAGCCTGCAGTCATGCACTGAGTCAGTGCTGTCTTGTGTCCATTCCCTTTGCTTGCCACCCTTCTTTCACACTTGCCTGAGTTCAGAGGTTGATTTTTCAACAACGCTAAAGCAAAATAGACAAGCAGCATCTGACAATTATATGGCGCAGTTATTTTTCTGTGGAAACTACAGGGAGAGTTTTTTGTGTCCAGCACTTCAAATTTCTACTTTTACCTGATTAGTCTTGTAAATTGCTATATTTTCTCTCCAGGAAGAAACCTAAATAATACTGGAGAAAAGAGCTTTCTATTGGAAGAGGACTATAGAAAATTTAGTGATAAATCTCCCAACAGTAAAAACGGTGTAATAGAGATTGCAGTAGCTAGAAAAATATTTACCAAAATGGTGGCAACCTGAGTGAGTTCATGCTGACCTGTCAGAATCAACCAGTACAGTTCTGGTTGGGTTTCCATGTCTGTTCTGATGTTTTCCTCAGTTCAGTATGTGAGTGATGCAGGGAGTACACCGTGAAATTTCTGAAGACTTTATTTTCATTGATTCTGATTTCACTCCATCTGAAAATTCCCTGGGAAAAATGTCAAGCAAAACTACAAGTAAAAGCCCTTCTCAATTATGCTTCTAAAGCTTTTATCACTGCAAGTTCACAATGGTTGCAATGGGAAATAATACATAAGGAAAAGGTCACAAGCAGCTCAGTTATAGAGCATGCTGTTTGTGAAAAGGAGATAGTAGTGACATTGCCAAACCTAGGTTCCCAGATTTTTGCTCTTGACTTAAAAATAAATATACTTTAAGTATATTAATTCAATAAATTACTTTTTGATTTGAAGCTTTGAATTCAATGCTTTCAGACTTTTATTTCTAGCCATGAGAGTTAGAGAAGTTTTTTTTATTTGAAGTGCAAGCTGCAAATCCCTGATGGTAACATAATGCTGAGAAACTAAGGCTTCAAGAAATATACTCAATATCTCAGGGATTGTAATAAAATCGCAAGAGTTGGCAGTAGTGAATATTCTTAAAGTTTGCATGCAGTGATTTTGCACTCTTCACTTCTCAACTTATAGAGTACCTCCAGGAGCTTATTGCTGGCTTGACGATCAATCAGTGCCAGAATTCTTCAGTGGGTTACCTCTGGTCAGTAAATAGACTGATGCCTTTAAATAAGGTCAAGATTCTGATCCATACTGAAAGAGAAGATGGATGCAAAAGCAAACCTAACCCCAGGAATTATATTCAAGTAGAAAAGTTTTAAAAATAGATTCTTTTATATATACATATATATATATATAAAAGTTTCAAATTTAAGAGTATAGCATTTTGTATGACTGCTATGCAGAGATCTTGGCACCTAGTTTGGGGCAGTACTCTGGCATTAAATGTCAGCCTTTACCTCTGACTTTACAGTTTGCTTATGCCATGGTGCATGAATAAGAGGCTGTAAGGAGAAAAGGATTCTGCCTGCATTTTGCTGGAAACTCATAACATTAGGATCAGCTGCATCTTAGATGAAGAGCCTCAGGACAAAACACTAACTTTCACTCTCACTAAAGTAACAATTCCATTAAATTGCCTTTGCCTTCTGATAGATACCCTTTTTTTTAAATAAAAAACCTTACTGAATATCTTTTATATAAAAGACCTATTATTGAAGGCAGCTAAAACTCTTCCAAAGCTAGTGTATAAGGTGATTAAGAGCATCCAAAAAAGTTTGGACTGTTGTGGCAATGCTGTAGAAAATAGGTTGTCATTCAAAGTGTCCCCAACAATTTTTCCCTAAAATGTGTTAGGTTTCTGGATAATAATAACAACCTTTTTGAGGGTAGACTGCTTTCCTTCACTCAGGAGATCAGTCATTCTTCAAAGCAGAGAAGTTTTAGCTAAAAGTTTCTAAGGTTCCTAATACTGTATTCTGGCCTAGTCGATAACTGCAAATGATAAAAGGTTTGCTCTCAGCCTTTGTGTTCTCTGGCTGCATTAGAAGCAGAACGAAGATATATGAGATGACACAGCAGGCTTTTTAATCCTTTAGAAACGGTTGGCAAAGTCACCTCTTTACTTACAAAAAGTAAAACATATGAAGCTGGAGTATAGGGGTTTTGGGGTTTTTTTTTATGCCGTGCCTCTTTNGGGTTTTTTTTTAAGTACGTGTCAATTCTTTTTGTAATCTACTGTGTTTTCACAGTCAGGGGTTGGGTGAAGGACAGTGCTTTAACATACCGAGACATGTTTATGGCAAGTTCAAAAGTTTATGAAAAAAAGTGCTGATAATTCAAGGAGAAGCAGAAAAATAAAGAGCCTTTGAAAAGCTTCTGTGGGTTTTGCTTAGAGCCCTGCCTGGAATTTGCTATGGTTAGAATGACAGGGATGTTAGGAAAAATAAATCTGAAATGCTGCAGAGCACTGCATAATATGTTGTAGGCAAATTTGTATAAGAGAGCTCACTTTAGAGCTTGAAAGGCATGCTAAGCCATTCTTTTGTGGAAACCTAATTGAGATACCAAATGTGTGACAGTAAGGCTCAGAGTTTATCTTCTGTCTGGTTTGAGGAAAAGTTGATTGACAGAAATTTTTAGCAGTATGAAAGCTCTATTTTTCACACCTTTTCTGTTTTTCTGTGCAACATGCAACTTTTGCTGTAAACGCGTTACTCCTTAGGCACCATCTCTTAATTGAACAATACTTCTATAGATGAGCAATATCTATGACAAAATACATGGTAATTGTCTTGCAAAGGAAAATCTAGTGGACTTAATTCAAAGTGTGATCTCAGTTAAATCCGCCACCCTGCTTGTCTCCTTTCAATCAGTAGCACAGATACCAATTTTAAACCATAACTTGAAATGGAAGCAAACAGGCCTTCAAACCCCAGCATTCCCTATTCCCCTTAAATTTCTGTCCAGCACACCAGCATTTCTTATCAGACACAAACATAACTGAGAAAATGGGATGTAACCTCCTTGTTGACTCCAGATTAAAAAAAAAAAAAAGAAAAATGAACTCAAATTAGCAGTAAGGTGACTGTAGGCTGAATTATCCAATTCCATCCTCTGGGTGCCACCACATTGCCTTTTAGTAAATCAGTCTGAATTTAGCTTCAGCCAGAGGGCTCTCCGAGGCCCCAGAGTCCAGTTTCCAGGCTCCCACTGGAGATAAATGCTTACTGGTGTGACACCCTATGAATATTTATGGTCTTATACCACTGGCTGATGTCATGACCCATGAGCTTCTGCTTTACCTTCTTTGATTTTGAGGGTGAATAGAAGTATCTTGGTGCATCTTCAGCTGTATTATACACAGATTTTATTTGCTAATGTTGATATAGTTTGTGGATATTTGAATAGTTAAGACAGGCTTTCAGAAAAATAACACACTAGGAGCTGACAACAGCATTCAAGCACAGCATCTTATCAAGAAAGGAGAAAATATAACAATGAAATCAATATGCTAGAGAGTGAGCACTATATAATTAGAAAGCTGCAGCTTTATTCTTGTCTCAAAAGCTGTAGAAAGCCATGGGTACCATTTTATTTCTGCATTCCCTCAGCCACTGCTTATTTTTACCAAGACAGCCTGCTGGTTGACAGAATCCTACTGATTTTCTTCCCCTGAACGAATACAAGACAATACATGCAATCTTCTTTTTTATTGTTAGCCTACCACCTTTCAGAAACCACCTTTCCTCTCAAAAGAGGTGGTAATATTTCCATGGGCAAAATATTATTTCTGCCACTATTTGTACAGCGTTTTGCATTAAGATCTGTGGGGAGACCACCCCATTTATTTTGGTTGGGTGAGAGAAGGGTTGCCATGGGAGCCTAATGGCTGATGATTAGAAAAATGCATGTATGTGACAGTTTCCTACCCATTGCAACCAAAGACAACAATCACAAGTGATGTGCAAGGTTACCGAGGCTGAAATGCTGGTGTTGCTTAACACCAGCTAACAATGGCTTAACAATGTATCCATCTTGTTACATTTTCTTACTCTTCAGACTGTTTTCTTTCTGTGAAATAATGTGCTAAGAACAGATCTTCTCTGGATTTCAAAATAGAAACCCGAACTTACCTATACCATGATTTTGTTAAGCCTCCTAACCTGCAGTGGGGTGCATACTTGTGCAGCATGAGAGGAGGTGGGATGGGTGTGCTTTGGGCTGCTGAGAAGCAGGAGGGGATCTGGCACATCAGCCTTTATGTGGGGCTGGCACGTGGGTGCAGGCACAGCAGTCCTCACTCTTTTTTGGGATGGCATCTGCAGTGCCTGCATCTCGTGAGCATCCACCATCTCACAGCATCTGCAATGCAGAGAGTAGAGACAGAGATCTTTTCATAGGACAGTTCATCGTGCTGAGTTTGGTCTCCATGCCATGCAAAGTAAGACTTTCCCACCTTTTACAGGCTATGAACTGGCATGCCTTGCAGATCTGGCCCTCGTTCACATACAGCAGGTACAAAATCTATAGATTTCAATCACACCTACATGGAATTGCATCCCTTTGCCAATGCCATAATAGATTAGTTACCTTATAGACCCTCTCTAATATGGGATGCTCAGAATAGATCCATGCACATATACAAAGTGTAATAGCAAGTCCTCTCTTCTGCCTCTAGAAAGAGATGAATCATTAGCAAACATTGTATTTCAGGTGAAATATTCTATGGACTACCACAAGGCTGATCACAAGTGGAAGAGGGACTGTGTCTGTCTTAGGGGAAATCTTGGTGGAAGGATCAGATTGGCTGTAAACCAAAATTTATGTCAAGAGCCATTTAAACTCCACTGCAGTCTAATGCTGTCTTTCCAGCCAAAAAGAATGTGTTAAAAACATTTGAAGCTGAGCACTGATATGTGTCTTGGGATTATTTCACTCTGCAGCAATAAAGAAATGTAGGGAACAGGGTGTGCTCATATCTGTAAATTTGATTTGGACCTATACTTCAGTTAGAAGCATGATAAAAGTAAAAAGGAATCAGTCACTCCTACTGCTAAGGATTTGGTTTTTAATTATTATTTACTTTGTTTCCTCAATCACTTTGCTTTACTCATTTGGCTGGGAGGCAAACGCGTTCCCTGCTGATTTATCTCCGCTCAGCCGGAGGCTTTTGCTACTCAGTTTGATTCCTAATATGGTAGTGACAGCAGATTTTGTCTGACTTCCAGAGGGCTCCTCTCAGCTTCTGGAATGCAGCAGGGAAAGAGTCCTGCAGAGGCCAACAAAGACAGTTTTGCATTAATACTAATAAGGACCAGAAAATAGGCTTCCCCACATGTGCTGAAATTCCTGCTTTTACTACTATCTAAATCACCACTTTTCCCTTACTTCATGGTAAGGCTACAGATTGTTTCTCATTACCCAGCTGAATGGTCTTTCTTGGTCACATCAGAAGGCCTGTTTTTCATAAAGTTTAGAAAATATCTACTTCATCACAATAAAGTTTTTTATGTTAGTGTATGGCTTGAGAACATGCTGTAACAGTATCAGTGGATTAATTATAGGACAGAAGAATAATATGTTATGAGAATTGAAAAAAACTTAGGATTTCCTAGATTTTATTTCATTTTTCTTGCCTATTTGATTAACACTCAACTTTTCAGTGGTTTGAAATATCCACTGTTAATAGACTGATTTTTTTTTCCTTTTAATGGAAGTTCTTCAGGTAACAGTCTTATCAAACACACCAAATTTAGAAATGGCCTTTGTTGGTGATATACCAAAATCCAAAGGATTAAATTCTTCTACCAAGCAGGGTCTCTAAAAGGTTAATGTGGAGTTGGAAATTAATTTCATTCCAAATATAGAACAATAGTGTGCAGTGACACACTATCACTAATACTTTGTGATAAGTATTTGTTAAAGCTAAATCCTCACTAAGCCCTGCAATTGTTTTCCTTTGTGCTAATAGCAAGCTAACCGGAGGCACTCCCTCTCTCTCCCCCTTTCTCTCCTTCTCTCCTAAAAGTATCAGAAAAGCAGGTTTATTGTTTACCAAATGAGGCCTTTTTTTTTAAACTTAAAATCTCAGTTCTTAGTACATTCTTTTCAATGTTTGTGATCTTAATTTTTAACAGGAGAATGTTTTGTCTATCTGAAACCCACAAGTTTAATATCACTGCTTGCTGATTACCATTTGTGGCACATACAGTAAACAGAAAGAATTTAAATTATTTCTTATTGCTGCTGAGTGAATGTCTTGTGTGTCTTTGTTCACAAGCAAAAAAAAAAGAGCCTGTTGTCACCTAGATGCTGACTAATGCAGAGAAATGTTCAATAAGAGTTTCCAGAGGAAAGCTGAAGCCTGGGATTCCAGGGGAATTGATTGCTTCATCTTCATACCAGTAATTTTTAACTAGCTAGGTGCCTTTGAAAACAGACCTGTCTACAAATACTTGATATTTCTGAAAATCTATTCTAACTTTGGTGAGTGCAGCTTGAAAAGAGTACTGTTTTGTGAGCTTAGTTTTACTGAACTAATTTCTATTCTCTGTTTTGCACAATGAGTACTACCTTGGCTTGGAAGCAGTGTCATCCACGTTTTCTTTACTATGGTTTCTATTTATTGATTACAAATAAAAACAGCCGTTTTCCTCCTTTAGCATCCTCCTCCTCCTCCTCCTCCTCATCTAGTAACCACAAATACTGAGGCTTGTCTTTTCAAATACTCCTCCTTTCAATTCTGAAGAGCCAAAGGGTTTCAGAAATTCATATATGCTTTTTAGATTCCTGGTTTATTTAATTTTGTTGCAGATTATGATCCACTGACTAGACTGCATCAAAATCTTGTTCAATGGAGTAGCAGGCAGAAATATGCTGAGCTGCCCAGATTCAATCTGGTTTGTCAGCAAAGCACACTCCACCACTTTTGTACCAAATTGGCTATCTGCTGTAGAAATTTGTAGCAGGTATCTGAGCTGAAAACGATCATGTACCCTTGGATTTCTGAAAGGTTGTGTCACGTTTGACTGACTTTTAAACTAAACTGGTGTAGAGTCTGTGGTGAACATGTCAGTCAAATATTCATTTGTGCCATTAACTGAGTGGGGCAATTTGAAGAAGAATTTGGGGCATGCGGCATTGGTCGTGTTATGAATACTTCCATCTTTCACTAATGGCACCATTTTTCAAGTTGTCTGTCCTCTTGTCTTATAGCAGGACTAATGTTCTCAGCAGCAGAGTGTTCCTAATGCAGATGCTGTTGGCCTTGAAGGCTTGTTCTTTTCCTTAAACGTTAGCTCTTAAATAACTCCTCATTTTGTTCTTTCTTGTAACTTGTCTGGAGTTAAAAAACAAAGTAAACATTTTGTTCTCCCAAGGACTTCAGCACTTCCATGACTCTTCAGTAAACATAATCTCAATGTTACTCTTGTCTAAGTAAAAATTTGCCTTAAGTTTCAGGTCACTGCTTCTCATTTTGTGTAATCGACAGGAATGTGAGCAGGCGTGCAGCCTCCCAGCCTTTCCTCTGCAAATACTCAAGTTAAAAATCTGACCTTCAGGCTTCTAAAACCGGGGGGGGTTGGGGATTCTAAAAAATAGGTTTTCACTCAGCTGTCATGTTCAAAAAACAGATGTAATTTATCTGAACTCAGTTGAAATTGCTGATAAATTTAACCTACCTTGTAACTTCTCATGATGGGATTAAGACGAAGATATTGCCCATGCCAATAAAATCTGCTTTTGATCTCTTTTTTCTTACTGTGGTTAAATTTAATCCAAAACAAAACTGGTTTTCCCAACGATATTGGGAAACATAATCCAGAATCCAGCCCTTTCCACTCTCTGAGCAGATGCAGTTCTTGCCTTGCGGTGTTCCAGGAGTCTTCTCACTGCCAGGTAGCCCATCAGCTAAGCTTGTCCTTAGCCATAGCTCTGAGCAGGGAATAGGAAAAGGTTTCTTGTGGCCTCTGTGTTAAAAGAGGTTCAAAAAACTAACTGTATTGTGTATTGCCTCAGGTTTCATATATGGGATGGGTGGTCTGTGTGTTGAGGCACTAAAGAGTTAGATCCCCTAAGTCACGCTAAAATTAGGTGCCACAAATAGCCTATATGAATTCCCAAAATCCCACTTAACAGACACTGGATGTGTTGGGAGGCAGGAATAGGAGGGGAAAGAGAGCTGTTGACTGTTTTCTCCAAATAATTCTGAATGCATGTTTTGTAGACTAAAAACAAGACAACATTGATGTACCTTCTTCCTTCCATTTATGGTTTTTTCCTTGAAGCTCAAATCCAACAGAAAAATAATGAAAACAAAATGAGAACTAGGATTTATATAAACTTCGCAGGTAGAAAAAGTACTGAGTATTATTTCAAGTTGAGACTGAGGACTGGATGCTGATGAAATCCTTTTATACATGCAGCTACTGATAAATGAAATGTAGTTTGAAAGTCTTTATATGCTCTTAAAATAAATATCAATCTCGATAAAGCATAACTATGGTTGGTTTCTCAGCTGTGAAGAGTTCAGATCACGCTGCTTTACCGGTAGACATTGATGTTGTAACACTATTTTTTCTATGCCTTCTTTACTGCAGCATTCCTGCAGTATTAGTTCTGTGCTATTTCTAGTTTAATCATCAGAATAAAAAAAAGACATGTCTACTTCACATTGTCTGGGACTGAAAGCTTACCCGGATGAGAGAAGCTGTTTACAAAGTGGCAGGGCTAGATTTTTATTAAAAGCATCAGAATTATTTTGTGGTATAATGGCTTGCATTTTTCTGGTGACTCATTTGTATGAGCTAAGGTAATTGGGTGTTTCCTACCCTTTCGATCATAGGTAGATAAAACTCCCTGCTGCTTTGCTTTTCTTTTTTTTCTATCCTCTCCTTCTCCTCCCAATTCACCTAATGTTATTTTGGCCTGTGAGGGTATGAATGGAATACAGGGACATAACTCGGTTTGCTGCATTTGAAGAAAATTTTTGTGGTTAAACAATATGATAGTTAGTGGGTTTGACCTGAGACAGCCTTTTTAACTGACTTTGCCTGGTTTTGAGTGTATTGCATCTATTCCTCTGTGGAAGAGTACAGATTACCCCTTAGCAGGGTATATTCACTTCTTTCCATGTAAAGACAATCACAACACAGTAGTGCTATGCTGACATACAGTCAAGCTATAAAACCTTTCTGTGGCAATGTTGACTTGGAGAGTTGGGACTACAAATGTATATTCTTGCTACAGTAAATTGCTAATACACTAGTTAGACCAATTTTTATTTTTAACAGACTTTCTCTGTGTTTCAGGGTTGAGGAATTTCTTGGAGTGAATACTGACACTCACTCAGATGTGGTTTTCTTTATTACCCAGTAATACTGGAATGCCTATCTGTTCTCAGTGAAGTTTGAGGTTAGGACTTATTTTGCCTCACAGCTGTAGGATTTGGGGCTTGGGGTCTTTGTGATGGATGGGGTTCTGGGAGCAGGGAAATAACGAAAACTGGCCTCCACTCAGCAGTGTGTGCCTCAGTGAGGTTGGACAGCTCTTCCCCCAAACCAGCCCAGCTCTCGAGGGCTTCAAGGCACTCGCTGACAGTCCGGTGCAGAACATCATTATGTACCCAAGCTCCTGTTGTTTTCAGCTAAGACATCCCATCAGAACTGCTTCTTAACTTGGGTTGTTTGGGCTGTTCTGTAATCTGTGCTTCTGATTCTCTCTTCACTCTTCTGCCTGTCTGTGTGTATTCCCCCTTCCCTCCTCCCCAGTTCACTTGAGGACAGTCTTTCGAATCTATCTAAGCCTCTATGTATTATCTTCTGGTATTTTCACTGCCATCAATTAAAATTTTTTTTTTCTCTACATCATCAAAAGGCATTACCTAAATTCTAACTCAGCAGTCTGCTGGAATTTGCTGCCTGAGGTATTGCCAGCTTGCTTTGGTTCCAGTCTGGATTCCTGTCCTGGAGAGTCTGCCTGTATCAGCAGCTCAAATTAATACCTTCCCACTATAAATACCTACTTCATCTTAGCTGCTGTTGTATTCTTCCTACTTGTATACAAGCATGGTATTGCAATATGCATTTTTATTTCTTTATTTGTTATCTAGGACTGCAGATGCCCTTCTCCACTATGTTAAAATTTTACAATGCCATGCTGTCTCTCCCCCTCCTCGCTACATTCAAGCTTTATGAGCAGTCAGTTTCTCCCTTTTGGTGCAAGTACAGGGGAAGAAGGTTTACTGCTTTAATGCATGTAGCTTCCATGTAATCACATTTACAAAGTGCTCGGTTGAGTACCTTTGCTTTTCCACAAGAGTATTCTGTGTTTACCCACAGCCAAAACTCAAAGTGCATTTTCTTGTTGGTTCAACCCACTTTTGTTGCACTTTATAAAACTATTTGTTTTGCCTGTATGTAACTGTGCTGAAATGAACCCCTTGGATACAACAGGCAGATCAGCTGTCATTGCTCTGGCAGCAAACTTAATCATAAGCTCATAAGCACTAATTTGTGCTGATTTTAAAGAAGAGTTTTGGCTTGTCTTTTTTTTCTTCTTTTTTTTTTCTTCTTTTTTTCTTCTTTTTTTTCTTCTTTTTTTTCTTCTTTTTTTTCTTCTTTTTTTTTCTCCCATTTTCTGCTACTTTCCCCATCTGGCATTGTAACAGTTGTTGTTATGTTCCAGTTGGAAGCACTGTGGGTGGAATTGCACACTCAAGAGCTGGCTGAATAACCCTTAGGCTACTGTGAAGATTTCTCTTTCCACTGTCAGCTCTACATGTTCAGCAACCTCAGTTTGGGATTCTTGGGTGAGGGAATCGTTGGCTGGCTGACAGTTTTACAGCATCTCCTTCTTCCCAAAACTCCCTGGTTCTCTGAATTCAGCATTTCAATTGCAACTTGATGCTCTTATAACTGCACACTAGTGAAGAGTTGTTATTTTGAGACTGCTTTGCTACACTCTCCATTTAACTCTCTTCATTCTAGGGAGGCTATTGTTACTTTTATAAATACCAACCCCTTCTTCCCCACTATAAATGGATTCCTGGACTCCATTATTGCTATGAGAATCTGTCTATTGTTATTGAATATGAAATTAAAAATGTTTTCGTTTATAAATCACCCAGTCTTACAGCATGTTTTTTTAAAGATGCTGGTGGAAATATGTAATCCAAAGTCACCTAACTTGTTACACTGTGACATATGAGCCCAAAGGAGCCTGATGGGCATGTGCTTTGTGTGTGTGCTCCTGGTCTGGAGCATCTCTCTGTGGCACAGACAGACACTGGCAAATGTGATAGGAGCTTTTTAGGGTGAAACTGTTCACAGCTCTCATGGCCGTTCTGACAGCCCATCTGGGCTGCATGCAGCTTCTCAACCCCATCCACGGCCAGTACCCTACTGGCTGGTGTTGGGACAGTCTCCACCACTCAATCCTCAGCCCCCTTAGTAAAAGGGATTTTAAAATGTGTTTTCCTGGGGTTGGGACTGGCATAGACACTGCACAGAAAGCTACAGCAAATACTTTTTGCTGCTCACCTCTCATCTCAAGTCCTGGCTACTGCTAAAGAGTTGGCCCATAACGTCAAGTAGTGTGCAGCCTGGTGGGGTCATGGAAAATGTGATGAGAGTAACAAAGTATCGGCATTAGCTGAAGATTGGACATTGTGTAGCAAATCAACTTTTTTAAAAAAGTCCTATTTTTAAGGAAAGCTGAATTAAAAAAACTTATAAACCATATAGTTTATAACAAGAGAACTGTTTCCAATGTGAGAGTGTTTTCCAATATTTCTCTTGGGACACCAGCTGCTCCTTAAAAATAATGTCCTAACTTTAATTTGTTCATTTGTAGAGGAAGGTAGAAGGCCCAACAGCTTGTGTCAGTGAATAGAAACTATAATTTTTATGAGGTCTAGAAGGTACTTGTGCTTCTTCTTAGTCATTGTACCGTATATTGTTTTTTCTCCCTCTGGCTTTCCTTCCCATTCAAAGCTTTCCATTAATATGAAAAAATACTAGCTGAGAAAATCAGTATCACTCTAAACTCATTATTTCAGAGATTTTTTTTTTTAATCCACTCTCATCCAAACATGAATGAACAGAAAAGAAAAATTCAGGGGGAATTATCCATGGCCTGGATGCCACAGGCATTCATATGGATTGTCCCTCTCCCTCAGGAGGAAGGGTTTATATGCCCATAGAGGGAGCATGTCCCATAGTTCTTGGGAAAAATCAGCAAATCTGTGGGAACTCCCAGCAAACTTCTTCCTGTTTTGCTTTGCTCTTAGAGCCCTGCTGCTTTCCATAGCCCAGCTCTGGCCTGTGCTGCTGTTTCTCTCCAGAGGCACGCAGGTATTGCTGGTGCTGCCGGATACAGTCTCTATAGAAAATAAGGTTGTTTGTTGTATTAAATGGCTGTTCTCCCCACTGCCTACCCAGAGAACTTCACCTGAAGCTTGTTTGCACAAGGGGAACAGTATTGACCCTGCTCCACCACTGGTCTAAGCCCGTGGCTTGCTCTTTCCTTGGCTTTCCACCACACTGCTGTTGCAGGATGAGAGTGGCTCTTCAGCCTGGAACTAACAATGCACCCTGCATGTCACCTCTGTCCTAGCTGCATTTGCACAGCTATTTGTAAAGCTGCATTTCCAAACCTCATTTTCTTTACTTCTTGAATCAGTTTCCAAGGTCTTCATGAATTCATTCTGCTTCCTGGAATGGAAACTCCACTGTCTGCTGACACTTTTGCTCTAAATGTCAGTGATGTTGAGCTTTGGCATGGATTGCGCATAAATTTTGTTCTGATGGGAAAAAACACGTGCTAATGAGCACCCAGTTATCCTGAACATTTTGAAGACAAAAATATAGCTGGAGGCAGTTCTGGCACAGTAGTTCTTCACCATTTTTACATTTTAGTTGAGAACATTTTATTACAGTGTTTTGTCATATGAAACTATTCAGGTGTATCTATGACTAGTTTGTTCTGGCTCATGTTTTTTCCTGTTAATCATGTTAGGCTTTCTCAAGGCTCGTAGAGGGTTTTCTCTGATCTCTCTGCACAGACCTGCATGGGATTTTTTTCCTTTAAACCATTAAGCTCCCCCTGCCCACAGCCTCAGGACTGTAACTGCACACACAATCAATTTCAGTGTTATCCCTGTAGCATTTTTCAAATTTATTGACTTCTAGATGCTTTACTTTTCATATTTTGATTAGATTGCAGAAGCCTTAATTTTATTTTTAAAAAGATGGGCACTGTCCTTCTGTTTGCATTCAGAATAAGCCATTGTAGTAAAACCATTCCAAGCTATGTTGTTGATGCTTTTTTCTGAAGATCCATAGAAACAGAAATTTGTGTGCTGAATTCTCTCCTACCTATTTGGAAAATGATTTTTCATTAGCTACTTACCCTTCTAACACTTTTTTTATCTTAAAAACCCTTGAAAAACAAGGGCTCTCAAGTTCTACCTTTTCCTGACATATTGTCTTTTGCCACAATTTTTTTCTTTAGGGTTGTAGTACTTTTTCCTTTTCAAGTTTTCTTTTGTAAAATCTCTTAGGCAACTAAGTGCATCTTGTCTACAACATATCTGTAACTAATCATTATTTTAAGAGAGTTCCAGTTGTGTGTGTGTGTATATATATATATATAAATATCTATGTATCTATGCCTCGTGGTCCAGATTACTGTAGAAATCTTGGTATTACATACCATGGTGATTACTTATTAAATAATGTATTGGCATCTTACTGCAAACTTCAGGAAAACAAAATGTGTCAGCTGGTCCTCTCCATGCTTTAAAAGCAGTTCAGCTAGCCTCCACTGAGACATTACTGTGAGATCCACAATGCACAATTAGTTGTGAACTGTACATCTTTTTAGCATTCCTGGGTAGACTGTTAATGAGGGAATAAATAACGCAATTTTATTTAGTCCCACACACTGGTTAAAATGGATTATTAAGCAAGGGGCACAAAGCTATTCTGTCTCCTTCAGCAGAGGGACATCTGGGTGCAACATGTTTTCTTCCAGATAGATGGGTGTGATCCATTCAGAGATACCTGTGGATGTAATGTGGTTCTATATCCCTGTTTACTTGAAAGGAATCAAACTGGCTAAAAATACAGTGATGTTTACCCATGGAGAGAAATTAATATTCTGGGGTGCAATCTATTTAACTAAAGATACATATTTACTCTGGAATCAGATAACTATCCAGGGTACATACAGAGAAATACTTATTTTCATTGGCATTGCCCTTTATGACCAGGCTAGGCATTTAACAGGCAATTTATCATTGCAGGGCTGTAATATCAGTTCTGTCATCCTTACTAGTCTCAGTTCTTCAGTGAGACTATTTACATGTTAAAGTATTACTCAGAATGACTAATGGGGCCAGCACTGAGGTTATGTTGAAAGTAGAGAGGAAAGACGTTTCCATTAGCACTAAACCTTATCTCACAAAAATCACTGGAGACTGGCACTTCCCAGAGGTTCTGCTTTCTCTTGATTATCATCCCTTCTTCCACTAATTGATTGCAAGCAATTCAGCTTCTGTTACTTAGTGGAAGAGAATTTGTCTCTTTCAGAGATTTATTCATGAAGTCACAAGAAAGTCTGTGCTTTGGTGTCAGGGTTTTTGTGTAGAGTGCAAGCAAATAGATTACTGGGGAGTTGAGGGAGTTAACATTGTGGAACATGGGAGAATGTAACTGAAGATAGTGCTGTGGTGGAGGGTCTCATGTATGGGACACAGAAGAATAAGTAGAGGGGAGAATTAGTTAGGATCAGGATACTTCAAAAACAAAGAAGTGGATATACCCTCTAATGAGGATAAACTCAGCCAAAATCTCTAATGGCCCACTTATTTGAGTTGGACACCCTGTTCTGATTTTAAATGTTTGTGATGAGTAAACTTATATAATACTTTCCTGTGAAACAAGAAAAGAAGGAATATGGTTTCAGTTAAGTCCTGTTTGGATTAGCATGACAATTCTATCTTCAGGTGAAAGTTGGATTATTTTGTCATGTTATGCCCCATTCTATGCTCCATTTGGTAGCTCTGCCACTCAGTTCTGCACTACAGTGGCACTACTGGGTCTTTCCTACTAAACGACTGGCATTTGAGCCTAACTCAACTCCTCAGACTGGCAAAGAGAAGAAACTGATCAGGACGTGAAAAAGAAACCACAGAAATGTGTCTTGTGGGTCTTATCCCATGGCTGTGAGTTGTCTAGGTCAGGTTTTGTTCTAATACAAGCATGAAGATAGAAACTATAGAAAGTCAGTAGAAGCAAATAATTTAAAGTGAACGTACTCACAGATGTAGAAGCATTCATATACATTGATTTCTAGTTTAAAAATATTCTTCTCCAAACTATGGATTTTGTTATCAATATAGGAATATTTCTGCATCCCTTTATAAATCTTACTGTACAGTTCCTTAAGGACATATGAATAATCATCAAACCTGTGTATATTGTCTGTGCAAAGGCACAGATCAGCAAAGAATTGGCTTATATCACCTGCATTTATTTTAATAAATTATTCTGTTCTAATACCCTTAATAATAATATATTACTGTACTGTTTGGCCTTCCAGTCTAGTGACTCAAATTATATTTTTACAGCATCTTATGTCATTCTCATTTTTTAACACTTTACCACTGACTCATTGATTACTAAACTTTCTTAGTATGTATCAGGTATACCTAAACCATCATTTTGAAGTTAGCACAGTTTTGCATTCTGCATGGAGCATCAGGGAAAGTGATGAGCTTTTCTCAAGTACCAGCTAATGTTGGAGAAGTCCAGATTCGCCTCCTTTCCACCTCCAAAACCCTGTGTGCAGTGATGTCGAACTCAGTATTAAAAAAGAAATAGACCTCTGTTGGCTTTTTGCTAGCATTTTGCTCTTCACATGATACTCCTTAATTCATAAATTGTGCAGCCACCAAGGAACCCTTACAATCCCATCTTGCCTGAAGTGTAAACCTTCCCCGATTTAATTTCTGTTTGAGTCTTTTGAGGGAGGAGTCTTAACCCTCTGTAACAGAGAGTTCACCACTGGAGAAGCTACTCCAGCTGTTTCCATGTTACTTCTAAAATATATGCCTATTCCTAAGTTAGAATTTCCCTAATTCCTTCTCAGAGCCGTTGGATCTTTTTATACCCTTGTCTGCTGTCTTGAAGAATCTACTACCAAAATTAGGTTTCCTTCATAGGAACTGTAGACTGTGATCAAGTGACTCCTGTAGCTTAACTGTCCTGAACACCCAGGTCTTCCAGAGAAAGGCATATTTTGACTGTAGAAAAGTGCAATTACTCTTCCAAAAATTAATTTCATTGCAGAATCATAAAACATGGTTTGCTCATATTAAGTGCAGTGTTCATGTGTCCTTATTCTGTAGCCTTTTCTCAGGAGGGAAAGGAGAAGCATTCTCCTTTGATAGTTTGCATTATTCAGGCTCTCTTATTTATGCTGCAGGTGACTTATGTCTGGCAGGCATTTTATAGCTCCTACCAGCTCACTCAAGGGAAGCTGGCCTTGATCTACATCACAGTTCAGCTGCCTAAAGCCAGAGAAGTACCTACCCAAATTCTGGTGACAGTACCATACAGGTTGTTGAAAAGTATGAGCTTAAGATGCCTCAAATGTTGTGTCGTGGTAAGCCTAAACAGAAAAATAGCTGTACTCAGTGAGGCTACTTCTAATTACCAGCTCCATGGAAGAATGTTAGTTCACTCTCCAGACAACATGGCTCTTGTAATGGATTGAGGACTCACAGTGCTATTCTTTTAAGCACGCAAAGCTTCCATTGAAATTATCATCACCGAGATACCTCATCAGCGCTGTAATGTGCAGGAAAGTTTTGCTCACACAAGGAACACCTGATTAGGTACCAAATGAGTTCTGTTCCTTTGCCACCAGAAACCATTTGAAATGACAGTGGGAATTCAATAGAGAACGGCAAGGCCAGTCTGTAATTTATACCAGCACCGTGGCCCCTGTGGACTCTGGCTGTGTGCAGCACTGAGGCAGAGGGCTGGTATTGAAGGGACAGAGCCCTTTCCTGCCAGGCAGTGCTGGACCCTGCTGGACCCTGTCAGTCACAGCTCACCAGGGAGGGCAGAGGACAGGAGAACCAGGGCGCAGCACCTGCCCAAGGAGTGATGGGAATAGTTGCCAGGTGGTTGTAGAGCATCCGGCCATGCCAACTCTGTACCTGCTGTGTGCATTTGGCAGCACTCACAGGTCTTGGGAAAACCACCCCACAAACCATTGCTAAGAAATGCTTGCAGGATGGTTAATAAGCTGTGGAACGAAGTTAGGTGGAATTTACTCCACCTTCATGATGTTAAGGAGATAAGGCAATAAATACTTTGTACCTTTTCCCATCAGGAATACTTCACAATCGTACAGGAGTTTTTCTATAGTAGAAATTAAGAACTTGTTTAAATACGAGCTGTGAATGTTGTCTGTTTGTTTTTGTTTTTTTTTAATCTACTCGTACATCTATGGCATTAAAATTTGTAGAAAACACACTGAACTCTCCTTCTTAGCTCTACCTCTTCTCTTGAATGCTTAGATCCCTATGTGAAGATCCATCTGATGCAGAATGGTAAGAGGCTGAAGAAGAAAAAGACTACAATTAAAAAGAACACTCTGAATCCCTACTACAATGAGTCTTTCAGCTTTGAAGTACCATTCGAGCAAATTCAGGTAATGTCAAACAGTGTTTTGTCTTTCCTCTGCATTCCATTTCTCAGCCCTTATAAATATTTAACAGGAATCTTGTTAATTATCACATGTGTATGCCTTCATTAGCACCTAGGTGCCAGCCCTGTGCTACATTAGATGAGTGTAACTGCTTCAAGAGGGAAATGGTAAAATGTGAAGTACTTAGGAAGCTTTGATTCATCAGTGAGAAATGGATAAGTGACATTTTCTGTTAACAGAAATGGATTTGGGGAAAAAAAAAATCCACAGGGAGATAGGGAAGGAATGTGCCAGTAAAAAGGTATAGGAATAAAAGAAAAGCCATATATAACATATTTCCCTAAATTATTTAAAATAATAAATTTGCATTATCAGATAAATTTGTGTTCCTTATGCATTTATTTGCCCTGTTTTTTGAAAGCACTACAGCACCCCTTTAAAGTAAAACACCTAATTCATACACAGCTTTTTTCAGTTATCCACTGCACTTTGAAAACTTTTTCAGTGATTCCTGTGTCCCTTGGAAAAAGGCATTTGAGAATCTCAGGGGTCAGTACTGCAGTACCTGTTCTCTTAGTGCCTCAGGAGAACTCCAGCAGTTGTCCAGATGCTACTCCCAGAGCTCAGTACCTAAAATTAAGGGTTTCAGAAGTCAGCACGATGAGATGGAAGTCACCTACAGTAGCAGTGGGAAATACCAGGACAAAGAATTGTGTAATTTTTTTCGGGGACTCAGTTGCCTATCTTTGAGCTACTGGGAGGCAAACCATCTCTCATGAGAGAGAATGAACTTCTTTTGATGTTAACTGTCTTTTATCTGAAGAGAGAAGCTTTTTTTTAACCATCTCAGGAGGCATGTGAGAAAAGAAGTGCATGTTGGCTTCCCACCTGGCCATGGAGCCCCAGGACTGTGGAGATGTTAAGCAATAAAACAGCTTTTCTGGGTGGAGCTGAGTGGAGAAAGGGTCCTTTCAGGGGCCTCCCAGTTTAAATGACCATAATTTAAAACATCTGGGAATATATCCTTCTGTGGATTGTAGGAGAGGTCATGGTATAAATTAGGTGCCATGCTTTTAAATTTGTAGTTTAAAAGTTTTAATGTGTTTAAATTGCTTGGACAAAACTTGGAGCTCCCTCTTCATTAGATGAGAGCATGGTATGGGCTTTCATACATTTCATACATTTCATACATTCATACATACATTTACATTGTGTACCTTGGATTTTGATAGCAACTGGGCTGGAGAGAAGCTCAGGAGCCAAGGCCTACCTTTCAAGTAGCTTGCATTTTATTGACTTGATACTAACAAAGATAATAAAACTAGACAAGGTGAAGCATGGGCACAGTGACTTGGATGCATGACTAGTCCATTTAGAATTTCTTCATGCCCTACTGCATGTACAGGTGTCTATGGATTCTAGGAATCAAAAAGTGGGAAATCCAGTAGGGGCTAATTTCTCTTGATTTCAATGAAAGCTGGTCTGTGTGCTTGTGAAAGATTTCACAACAAGGATCAAAGACCCAGAGGCAAAAAGAGATGAATCAAATCAAGTGGCAGTTTAGGCAGTGAGTATCTTGATTTCCAAATCGGGATAGGATTGAGGAGCTGGAATGGTTACCTCCAAATTACCCTATCAAAGCTTTGGCATGGTAAGGTGCACTTTTTTGTAATTGACCATTTTGCCTTCTAATACAAAGTCATTTTTTGAGGTGCATATAGTTTATTTTAAAAGTATTGTGGTTTAGAGGTTTAAATTTTTGCCTTTCTTTCTTTTTTGTTTTTAAATAAGTTTATTAGAATTGCCTTTTGGCTATCTACTTGGCTCTATAGCCCCAATTTTAAATCTGCAGTTATGGACTTTGGTCATTTGCCAATGTATTTTGAGTTAGTTATAAAAGAATACATTTAGTCTACTTCATGATGGATACTGAAGTGATTTCAGCATTAGAAAAACTCATTTTAAATGTTATTTAGACTTACTATGGTAGGAATCACTGTGACCTATGCTATTCATATAAAAGTCATTAGGCAAACATTCACTGTCAAAAAATAATAGCTATACAAGTTTCTTGATTGTTGGAGAATAAAGAGAGGTCATGGAGGGAAAGCAGGTCAATAGCAGTACATCTGTGTCATTTTAGAGGAGCCAAACGTTAACATTTTCAACAATATTACAGTGACTATGGGTTCTGGCTCTTAAGAGAAACAAAGTGATGTCTTCAAGGGTAATGGGAGAACACCACAGGGAAGTCAAATCCTGTTGCTACTGGCAGATCAGGCACGTGTTTTGCCACATGAAAAACAGACAGCCTTTGTAGGCAGGGGTGTCTCCAGGCCCTCTTAGTCCAAAGGGCTTAATCACACCATGGAAACTGCTAATCCAAGTGTTTATTAGGAGAGGCAGTTCTTTCTACTAGCACCTCTTGGGTTTTGCCATGCAGCTGCTCCTTTAATATGTGGTACAAAGGCAAAGGGATGCTCACATTTCTCTGTAGGTTTAGTCCAGAGGTCATGAGGGGAGAATCATCTCCAAGTTAATTATCTGAGCTGGCTGTTCTTTACATCTTTGTAGAGCAAGGAAAAGGGTCCTTCATTTACAGTGCTCATTTTTGTCTTATGATTAACATTTTTAAAAAATATACAGTAATAACTATCCCCAAGCTTATAGGTACAGCAGGCAAGCATTTTTTTGTCGTGCAGAAGATTAGTCTCATGCTTACTTTTTATATCTGTGAGCGTACCATGTATCTAAAATGTAAGTGTTCATTTGGGGAGGTACCATTACAAGTGAGTGTATTGCAAACAGCAACACTGAAATGTAATTCTGGCAGCTAGAAATACTTGCTTCAAAATATTGCCTTTTATCGTGAGTGCTCTGGGGAGGGAAAATCTTGAGTTTGATGTATACTTTTGTCATCAGCAGCTATATAAATACTTAAGTGCCTGCTGGAATCATCTCTTTCTCTGGCTCAGTGAACTGTACAATCCTGTAAGGAAATGGACTTTATAAAATAAACCTCATGACCCTGGTCTTGCTACTTCTAAAAGATATTCCTATTACAAGCCCTGAAATTAATCATTCTAGTAAGAGGTCCAGATTGTAGATATATTTAAAGCTTTAAATTTAAAAACCTAATTCTAGACAACAGAGGATTTTTCTGGAAATGTGTTTCAGGGCATTTCTTCCTTCTATTCAGGAAGCTGACACTGGAATCAGGAAAAGAACTATGCTCATCATTAAAAATAAAGCTCTATAAGGAGAAGTGTTTACAGTTTCGTAAAATAAGAATGCAAGTCTCAAGTGCTGTTGCGGGAGAACACCACTCCACTGAAGGAATAGTTGTTTATGCTCTTCTGACAAATATTAAAGACCTGAAAGAGAGGAATTGTGTGTATGTGCACACAACTACAAACATAAATGTCTGGCTCATACACCTCCCAGTGTGCCCCAGCCTAAATGGATGGAAAATTGTCTATGAGCTGTGACAGATGGACTCACACAGACCATGTGGGACCTGTTTAACCCTGTTTGCCAGAGGTCACCATTCCTACAGAAGTGGCAGTCCAGCATCAGCTCAGTCATAGGCCATGCCAGTGTGTCAGAGCCCTGAGATACCAGGGGTTTATACATCCATTCCAACTCCCTTAAGCAGCCAGCCTGTTTTCTAGATTTCTCTGTAAATACACAGAATATACACAGTATACACACATGCTTGTACATGTGCACGAGTGCACACACACATGTGCATAGAGATGAGAACACCCTTGTGTGTGTGTGTGTGCGTGTGTGTGTGTGTGTGGTAACCATAAGGGCTATCTTCTGAATTTATCTGAAAATACCTGATTAGCATACTGGATGGATGGGTAAGAGTTGCTAAGAAGTAGAAAAGCAACTAACAGAATAGAGTACAGCATTGAAAACATAGAGCCATTTCTGAACTTTAGTTGTTAACTTATTTACTTAAAAAATAAGAGCGTGTAAAATTGCACAACTTTTGAATCAAGTTAAATTGTAGTAGTTGTAGTAGTAAGTTGTTCATCTGTTAAAGGAAAAACAATCAGCCTCGATTTCCATATGAAGCTATTCAACGCAAGGGGGCAAGTTTCAAGCTAACAGGGAGATTGTAAATCTGATTTTATTTGGAAGGCTCACAAGAAGCAAAAACAAAAGTTTGAATTTCCCTCTAATTAGGGGAATCTACTCCAGCTGTCACACACTTTCCCCTTCATGACTTCTCCATGGCTGGCTGTCGCCCCATTCAATTCATCCCTGCCAACCTTCCCCTTACTGTCATGCTCACTGCTCTTTCTCTGTCTCATTACAGAAAGTGCAAATTGTTGTGACTGTTTTGGACTATGACAAGATTGGCAAGAACGATGCCATCGGCAAAGTCTTTGTGGGCTACAACAGCACCGGCGCGGAGCTGCGGCACTGGTCAGACATGCTGGCCAACCCCCGGCGGCCCATTGCACAGTGGCACACCCTACAGCCCGAGGAGGAGGTAGATGCCATGCTGGCAGTCAAGAAGTAAATTAAATTAAGTTAAATTAAATTAAATTAAATTAAATTATGAAAAAGAAAAAGACGAAGAAGCCTTTCTGCATTTGCCCACATAGTGCTCTTTAGCCAGTATCTGTAAATACCTCAGTAATATGGGTCCTTTCATTTCCAGCCATGTGTTCCTGACACAGATCAGTTGTACTTTAAGATTCCCATTTTAATTTGCACAAATTTAAATGTAGAGAGCCTTTTAAAGGCGCTTCATTTCACCACTGCCCGCCCCAGATCTACTCTTCTTTTAAGCAATATGATGTGTAGATAGAGCATGACAGAAATTATTTATTGTATCACACAGTTGTATATATACATCAGTATGCTGAGAATTTATTTCTAGTTTGTGTATTTGTATGTTGTAAGCGTTTCCTAATCTGTGTATATCTAGATGTTTTTAATAAGATGTTCTATTTTAAATTATGTAAATTGACTGAGATATAGGAGAGCTGATACTATATTATAGGGTAACTATTGTATCGTCTGCATTCCAGAAAAAAAAATATCCAACTTATAAGGCACTAGTAGTGTTACACTGACATCTTAAAGGACAACTTAAATCTGAGCTTTCAACTGGACCATCCTAATAACACACTTCACGTCCACAGTGAATCTTGGAGGGGCAAATCCAATTGGGTAGACTTCTTTCACAGGTAACTTAGCATGATCTGAGCAGTTCCATGGCTGACCTCATGGAAATGTAGCCAGAAGCCAGGATATAATTTTTTTGTATATATTCCAAAGCAAACACATAACAGACTGAAATGGCTTTAGATTCAAAGTTGAGGAAGCAGTTCCACAGGAGGCAACAATTTCATCTAACATACGAAGACAGACCACTGCAGAAGTGCAGGGAAGGGGAAGAGGGAAATGCAGCTGTAGTAAAATGCTGCCATGAAAACAAGAGTAGCTCTCCATTATCACCTTTATACAAAATTTGCATACTGTGAATTCCATCCATGATTTCACATTATAATGAGTTTGCACATCAGACTTTGTAACAAAATATTTTATGATACTAACTCAGATTAGAAGGAATGCAGAATATTTTTTAGACACAGCCGTGTGAGTTTATTATACAAAATAGTTTCATGGTAAACAGACAGTATTGTAATCCCATCAGAAGATGACAAAATTTAGCCATAGTTCTAAATGCACTTCAAAGTAAGCCAAAAGAGAACAGCTAGTGACCTTTTATATACTATTTATACTTAAGTTTTAATTTGTCCTTTAAAAAAAAGTGAAAACAAAGAACAAGTTCTAGAAAACTGAAGCAACCTCTTCTGTATACTAGATGCTCGTTTCAGGAGGAGTTTTTAAATGTTTTAAATGTTATTATGTAGTAAATGGCACTATTATGAAGCTATTAGTCATTCCATAAGAGTCTTGAAAGACTGCTCTGTGTATCACTGTGACTGCCGTGTGTGCTTAGAAATGTAGTTTTCTCAGTGGATAGCAATCAATTTATTCCGTAGTGATATTGTAATAATACTGCCATTCCCTTCTACTGCACTGCCGAAGGAACGCATAGCACAAGCAGTTCCAGTTGTTACGGACCAATGTAGAACTGGAGAGCTATGCAGGGGACAAGGATGCTCTAGTGAATGGGTTGACCACGCAGCATTTTGTCAAGCCCTGTGCAATACTCTACGTTTCCAAGCGCCCTCGCCCCTGCTGCTTTCCCGTAGAGTCATCTTACAGCTCCCCAGCATGGCACCTCCGCTGTACCATCTCATCACGTCATTCAGGGCATCACCTCTAGCTCATGTACCGTCCTTGGAGGCCCCTTGCTTATCTTTCCAAGCTGTGAATATATTTATAATGCTTTGAAGAGTTCATTATTTTCAGCAATGCAAATTACCCTAGAAATGTGGAAATGCTATTGCTTTTGGGGGGAGGCATGAGAATTAACCATTAGTGTTCTTATCAATCTTCTGTGTCTAACAAAGATGAATGTAATTGGAGAACTGTGCACTGCAAACTAAATTCCACAGCCTCCCTCAAGGCTCTGCTTCTGGGAGAGGTGTGACAGTCTCAGAGGTCAGTGCAGGGATGGCCAAGCATCCCTGTTTTTCAGTACTTTGAGGGTAAAAGCAGCAGCTAAGTACTGGGAGGAGAGTAAAAGCCTGTATCTCTCCCCACCTCCAAAAGTGAGAATAGCAAGATCCATTTTCTTTCTTTTTTACATGAAACATAGAAAAAACACAAGCGAGACATTTTCTGACAGAAACAGGCACATACATGCAAAGCATCAAGCTGGAATATTTTAAAATCTTATCCTTAAGGACCAAACCCCACCAAAGAGAAGAAATAGACAGTCAGCTTTCCAGCCTAGGAGCTTCATGGTCTCCAGCTTTCAGTTACTCATTCAGGACAGCTGCAGGTTCAAAGTGCCAGGACTGACTTACTGTGTTAAGGTATTCTTAATGCTTTCTCTTCCTACACTGCCAGACTGAACGTCACCCTAGAACTGGTTTGTAAGGTACAATGATTCTCAGAGACTGAACCTGCCGTGTGACCAAGATGACATTTTTCATCCTCAAAGAAGCCACATGTACCTTTCTGACAAAGCTGTGTGAAGTATTAGAATCTGATGCTGTAGAAAGATCCTAGTTGCCTTTGTGTATATTTACTGCCTGCTTGAGTGTTTCTCTGTGTGGGTTTTCTCTGTATCTTGTAGAAATGTTTGGGGTGTTTTATCCTGCCATATCGCTCGTGGCCCGCGAGCTGACAACTTTAGCTGTATTTTACCTTCATTTTTGATGAGGTGGTTTATATTTTGTTTCACTTTGTGTAGTGACTCCCCACAGTAGAGTTTTCCAATTGTCGTTAAAATAACATACATATTACACAGATATTCAATAAAAATGTTTTATTTCCTGTTGATGTTCTGGCATTTCTCTTTTGATCTAAAATGTTGAAAAGACAATTCACTCCAGGATTTTCACACAATCACATACTTTGAAGTGTCACAAGTGAAATAGCACAGCACATTTCGAGGGGCTGTGAAAAGCTGCTTTCATCAGTAAGACAGTCACGGCCAGCAGCACTACAGTAGATGAATTCTCCACCTCTGTTGCAGATGAAGCACTATTACCTTGTTTACCCAGGAGCCTGATTATTTGCCTCAAAAACCATCATCCTCTATCAAAACATGACCATGACAAAAACTCCCAAGGAGTTGCCTACACATCAGTATTCTTCCAGACAATTGTGCTAAAGCTGTGGTTGAAGTTTTCCTTTGGAGAGAGATGGTATATTTTAACCTACATCCAAGTGCTACTTCTAAGATGACCATAAAATTAAACCTCTTGTAGACTAAAGATCATTAAATAAGTGCTTAAACTATGGGGGAAAGGGGCAGCAGGGAGAAGGTATTGCAGGTTCTATACGCACCAGCCATTTTTGCAGCTCTTAAGAATACCAAGAAGACATCTTTGTCAATCAAAACCAGTTCTTTCAACAGAGTAATTAGTTAAAGTCAGTCATTACAAATAATGTAAAGAAAAATGCTTCATATAATAGCTATTATACTAAGTAAGGAAAGCAGCAAAAATTACCAATTTTATTCAGCTCATTTAACCCCTAATCAACTGTCAAGAAAAACATTCTTCTCAACTGTCAGACTGTTAGCAAAGCAAAGTATCTGTCTCACAATCACTTTTCACATCATGAGGCAATGAAAGTTAATTGCCTGTTAGTTATGCAAAGCAAAAAATTAAAACAGTTTATTTTTGATTACTCTAACAGCCCTGTTTTATTTATTTAGGCTTTAACATTTCCACTCCAGGCTGCCAGTTCAGTTTTACACATAGTGACCTGCTTTTCAGAACATGAACCTACCAAATGTACGTCCAGCCCCAATTTTCAGTATCCATTCAAGCACTGTTGCTCATCCAGGCATTGAAGAAAGTATGAAAAAAGTGTTTTCTTGACACAATACCAAAATTTTTAAGCAGCCTTCATAACCTTTACCTTATATGCATCAAATTTTTATCTTCAATACAGAGAATACTTTTAATATTGCATCAAAAAGTAGTTCCAAAAGCACATGACAAACTGGTACAGAGGACACTACCTCTGTGTAGCTCTTTGTCACTGACATGAGCCATACAAAGAGATGTATGTCAAGATTATGCTGTATTCAAGATAAAAAAGAAAGTTCTACAAACTAGGGGATGATCCAGATGTCCTTCATGGAGCTTATAAAGAGGCCAAATAAATTGGGGAAGTGAAGATAGTTCTTCCATGCTTCTGGGGTGAAGGTGGAGGGTACAGCTAGTACAGTCTGGTTTTTTTCCTGTGCATGCACTGTGTGATAACACATTGAGATTTTGAACAGCCATTTAGCCAAAAAAAAATACACCTACCTTACCAAATGAAGAGTTTCATCTTCTGACAGAACCAATGTAATCAGTTTGACTGCTCACATTTAATTTCAGATCTTTGTACACTGTCTTATTACTTATAACAAAGAGAGCACACAGTAGGCAATGATGTTATAGCACCAAAATGGAGCTGACACCAGTTTTCCTCATAAACAAAAGACCAACGCACAGAAGTGGCAAAATAGTCTCTGCTCTCCTAATCAAGATTATCCCACAGTCCTGCACAGACTTGAGTTTGCTTGCATTCCCCCTGAGCCCAGGGAAAGTTCTTTTATCCATTATGTTTACAAACATGCACCTTAGCCTAGAAGGTTTCATGGCTTTCCTAAGGAGCAGCAGCACCCACTGGCACCAAGAATTTGTTCCAAAACTGTGACATGGATCTGTCATTGAAGACTTCCAGATTGAGCTCAGGCTATATTTGTCTTCTTCAGCCATACACCATGATCTGACACTGATTAATGAGTAGAAGCTCTGATGGAATGCTATCAAGGAAATTAAGTAATCAGAGTGACTCATAGAGTCCTTTTCATGGATTAAATGAAGATTAAATGGTCAAATTTCAATATAGTGCATGATTAAGGGTAAGGTGCTAAAGAGGTTCATTGTTGCATATGAACATTTATTAGTGATCTAGAAAACAGATGAATGAGTTGGCAAAATTCACCTGTGGTGTAAAATTTTTTCAGCTGGAACAAATCTAAATTATGAGGCCATCTCTAATTTCATCTATTGAGAATCAAGTACCAAGAGAGGCATTTAAATTCAAATGTTACTGATCACCCAAGTATTTTGGAGAAATTTTTGAATAGTAGTACCAAAAATGTCCCAAAGATGATCTCAAATGAGAAGGTAAGAGAGCTAATCAAGCCACTAAGACAAATGAAGGCAGTACCTCTTTTTGTACAAGAGTTACTTCCAGAAAAATAGATTCGTCTTCTCAGTAGGCTCTAAGAAGTTAATGAAAGCTTCTAATGAACTGGGAGTACACAAAGGATGTTCAAATTACAATCCTTATATACATATTTAGCCTTCATATATGTTATCTGGAATATGTTTATTTGTAGACATACTTCACACATGGACAGAACATGCTCTGTGTCCCAGCACAGCACTTGTACAGATGCCAGGAGGCTTCCTGGCTTCAGACTGGAACTGCTGCCACTGAGACATCACACCCTCCATCCAAGTGTCTCAAAGTGCTTTTCAAAGATCAGACTAAACCTTGGAAAATACCTGTTGGAAAACTGGAAAATGCTATCCCATTAAGAGCTGTCATATGGTCTGGTATAGAGTAAAAAGTTTTCCACAGCAGCTGAATCAGGTAAGTCCTTGCAGCTGAAACACAGGGTATAAAAAAGGATTTGAAGGAGTCCTTGGCAGAAGAAATTCTGAAAAATCTAATCTAAATCTAAAAAGATCCAGTCTTGAGGGAAACAAAGACATTTATGAAGACAATATAAGTGAACAGCAAAAAAAAAAAAAAAAGTAGGGCTAGTGAGTAAACATGTATCCTAGCTATCCAGAGTTCTGCTATACTACAGAAAAAGTAGCTACAGATTTGTACCAGAATGAAGATAAGTCCTGCCTAAGTCACATAGTGCCTAGTATTTGAGCCTTCCAAGTCGCCAGAATAAAAACCTGAGAAGATTCAGGTTATCATTGTTGCTTTGCTCCGTGCTTCCAAAAAGAGCATTTTTCCTAACACAAAGAATTAGCTTTCCCACTTCAGCCCAGGCATGAGGAGAATTGGTTAATGTTCTCACTCCTTGGATTTAACACAAACAAATAGCTGCCTAAAAGGTTTGAGCACCGTGACCATAATTAAATCTGCAGTAATTAGTAATGCAACGACAGCAAGCAAGAAAGCAGGCACACTTCTCCAACTGATATTTTTTGAAGTACAGATAACACAGAGGAATAAACTGGCAAAAATACAGGAAGAAATTGCTTGCGGATCAGGGGACCAGATCTCTCTCTCTTGCCATATAGCCCCAGTCCACAAGGTCTTACATGTTTTTGGCTTTTCCCATGTCACTGTTCTGTCAATAGGGCCACGAGAGCTCTTCTAACTGAACTTCCGATCCCATGTTTGCTATTATGTTGTATTTACTGTGTCCCCCAATGCAGCTGAGTACAAGCTGTTCCCTTCTTGATTGTTCTTGATACTTCCTTTGCTGCACTTCTGCCTAGGCAACTTTCTGAAGTTTATTCAACTACTCTGTAACAACTCCTAACAATCTCTTAGGAACATGGGTTCAGGAAAAAACACTGAGTTGCAAAGCCTCTGCAACCAGTTAATACTTGTTTCAGAATACAAACCACAAGGATGCTACAGTGTTTCATTCACTTCCCACAGCATAAAACCTATGTTCTGTACCTATGCCATGTAGAGTATACTTTTTTCTTGATCATATTCTACAACTGTTTAGCAATGGACAATCATACCAGCACTCCAAAGAAGTGTAGTAGCACTTTTAATAGAGAAGAAATTACTGGGTGAAATGATGGACTGGATGAAACGAAGGGCTTTGGTTTTTTTCGCCTGCACCAGAAATTATAAATCAATTCCAACCATGACTTTCATCATGAGTTTCCGCCATAACTTTCATCATCTCAAGTGCCTTCACAAAACCTCCAGTAACCTTTTCCCTAAGAGAGGGAGAACACTCTCCCTGCCTGGCATCATAACAGAAACCCACTACATTATGACTCAGGCAGCTGAACAATCAGTATGGGCTGCACATGACTCTCACCAGTCTCCTCTCAGCCTTTTTTGAAGTTAGCAGTACTAATACTTCTCTGATTACATGCTAAGAGGACTGCCCCTGCTCATGACCTGGCTTAGGCTGGTTTGACTCACATTCTCTTTTTAAGGCATCTCCTCAAGGAGGAGCAAACTTTTGTTCAGGCCACTATCCCATACCCACTCTCAGTTATCTTAAAGAAAAATTTACATTTTAATGTCTACAGAATAGACAGCAAACATCAAGCAGAATGTAAATACAGGTGACACAGAAGTCAACTTCACTGCAATCTAGATTTTAAAATGCATTAAAAGAATAAGCAACTTAAAAGCATTATCAGGCAACTCCTTCATTCTCCTGCCAGCCTGGGTAACATTTTTATAATGTCTTCAGTCTTTTGTATGTGTGTGCATTCATTATCTCCTGGGTGACAGCTCCATAAATCCTCTCGCACTCTTGATACATTCAAGGATAGATGAGGAGCTCCTTCATGACAAAATATTTCACATCCCCACACAATTACACAGCGTGTTCCTTGACTAGCAGCTGCTAAATACAGGTATGCACTGGCACTCCGTATTCCCCAGCACTTCATGTTAGGTCTTCTCCATGTGTAAGCAGTAATACACCATTCCTCGATGAGTGCATTACATGGCATATACCACATTCCTCTTTCATTTATACCCACACTGTTGCTTTGTTCACTTTTCCTAGGGTTTGTAGCACACACACTTCTGGTCCACAATCTGAGCATCTGAGAACTGCTACACTTCAAATGCCAGCTATTTAAATTCTGAAGCCATAGCAAAGGCCTTAAAGATCCATAGCTTTTAACACTGCAAATCTGAAATTACCATTGACATAAGTTGATAAACAAATATATTATCATCAGCCATTTCATCTTACTCAAAAGCATCTGGATCTTCGTTTCATTAAAGATTGCTATACTCTTCCTCAATTAAAAAAAAAGAAAAAAGAAGAAGATTAATGCCATTCCCTTCTCATCTCATTAACAATATGTTTCCCATATAGTAGAACAGCCACTTACTGTGACATGGTTAACAGAGCTAGGTAATTTTCAAAATCCTGCAAGAATTGTATCCTTTCATCTGAAGTACTTGGAATATAATGAAAACATTTTATCCTGTTAATTATCTAAAACAGTTATCCATGGAGTGAATTTGGTATTATTAGCAGCAACATGGTCTCTTCCTTGTCACGCAAGATGATTTAACAAGCCTGCTAACACAGCCACAGGGTACTTATCAAGGGGGGAGAAGAATCCTGCATTGGAAATTACTGATCTGGATAATACCACAAAATAACTGACTCATAACACCTGGCTGCCAGAGATTGCCTGGAGAATACTGTCCAGACTTGGCCCAAGGTGTCATAAGAGAAACAAGGACTTTGTAAGGAGCAGTGAGCTATTTCTTTAGTTTGCAGGCAGTTTTACCATGTTCAAAAATACAGTGTGTGTAGCAAAAACGTAAAGTCAGGTCTTCCCCTTCACCAGACGTTGCAGGGTGAAAAAAGGAAGGCCCTGATGAGGAACAGCTGACTTCAGCTTGTACAGAACTGGATTTTGCATCAGCCCCTTCCTCCCCACTTGATCTAAAAGGCATTCAAGGGAGGGAGGTCAGAAGTTTACTGGTAAACATAACAGCAAGAAGCTAGAGTATCTGTACTGTAAGGATGTCTAGCATCCTTCTCTCTAAATTGAAGAGAGACAGATTGATGGGATGGACTGTTAGGTGGATGAGGAATTGGTTGGATGGTCACATCCAGAGGATGGGGTCAGCAGCGCAGTATCCAAACGGAGGTCAGTGACAAGGGCTGTCCCTCAGGGGTCTGCACTGGGACCAGTACAGGTGAATATCTTCATCAGTGACAATGACAGTGGGATTGAGTGCACCCTCAGCAAGTTTGCAGAGAACACCAAGCTGAGTGGTGCAGTTGACACAACTGAGGGATCAGATGCTCTCCAGAGGGACTTGACAAGCTGGAGATATCAGCCCATGGGCACCTCATGAGGTTCAACAAGGCCAAGTGCAAGGTGCTGCACCTGGGTTTGGCAACCCCCAGTAACAGTACAAGCTGTGGGATGGAAGGATTCAGAGCAGCCCTGCCGAGAAGGAACTGGGGATAGTGATAGATGAGAATCTGGACCTGAGCTGGCAATGGGCACAGAAAGCCAATTGTGTCCTGGGCTGCATCCGAAGCAGCGTGGCCAGCAGGGGGAGGGAGGGGATTCTGCCACTGTGCTGAGCCCCCACCTGCAGTGCTGCCTCCAGCTCTGGGGTCCCAGCACAAGAAGGACATGGGACTGTTGGAGCAAGTCCAGAGGAGGCTGCCAAGATGATTAGAAGGATGAATAATCTCTCCTATGAGCAAAGGCTGAGAGGATTGGGATTGTTCAGACTGGAAAACAGAATACTATGGGGTGATCACTAATTGTGACTTTTTAATACTTAAGGGACTTAAAGATGAGGACAGACATTAGCAGGGCCTGTTGCAATAGGTCAGGGTAACGGTTTGTCATGGGTTGGCGCTGGTGCAATGCCAATGCACCCATGAGTATATATTCTTCCCAACAACTGCTGTGAGATGTGACCAGGAACAGAGCAGAGCAGGCCCAAACTTAAGGATAGAAAGAAAAAACTTTATTAAACTACAAAAGCACAAGAAACACACACAGAAAGCAGAATGAAAATCTCCCAGAACATTTCTCCTCCTCCCCCTCAATTTCCACCCTTCCACAATCAGACAACACCTCAGGTTCCCGATCACATCATCATCACTCAAAGAATCAATTCTCA
>VXBC01010160.1:189042-253274 GCA_013399945.1 Ploceus nigricollis
GGAACCAAAGAGAGAGTTCCTGTGCGAGTTCCTGCTTTTAAGCCCCTCTGTTCTCAGAGGCGTATCCATGCAATCAGTGGTCAGCCCAGGTGCCAACATGCAAGTCTCACCACCGATTGGCTTGACCACAACTTCCTGAAAAACTCACTTCCCCCTCAAACCAGGACACAGTTTTAAACTGGAAGAGGATAGATTCAGACTAGATACAAGGAAGAAAATTTTTTACAATGAGGGTGGAGAAACACTGGAACAAGTTGTCCAGGGAGATGGTAGATACCCCATCCCTGGAAACATTCAAGGTCAGGTTGGACCCCATGCCCTCAGGGCATTCAGATTAGATAACCTTTAAAGGCTATCCAACCCAAACTATTCTTTGATTAGTCTTATCAATCCCACAATTCCATCAGCCATTATCTCTCACCCCTCAAGCTTCTCACCTTCATCAGTGAGCATCAGTTCATATAAAGATGGCAAATCCATCTTCTTTGCTGTTTTTGTCAATAAAAATTGGGAGAAACATTGCCTTTGTCTATACCCCATGGTTGGATGTATTGTCTCTTCAACTTTACAGTCCACAGCTGCATTTTCAAAATCTTCTCTGATTCCAACCACAACTACAGCTGGTTTTTGGTCAGGTTTACTATGCTAGTTAATTGAACTTCTTGTGTGCTTAGGAGCTAATTAAGTACTTAATGGCCTGACTGGCAGAATGCTACATTGTGATTATTAGGTTTTACTTCTCACCGGCCTTTTTTCAGGGAATCCTATGTTGCTCTCTCTGTTCCATGTAAGTAGGAAACTAAAATCTTCTGCTCTTTGATAATTTGAGGAAAACAGTTTTGTAGGTAATATGTAGCAGACTTATATATTCACAAGGCCATTAATTCCCTAATTAGGAACTTATATAACTTATTTGGAATGTGTTATATAAACCTTGCCCATCATATCCAAAGAATTATTTTGGTAATGAGGTAGTAAGCATTATTATACTTCTGTAGGCAGCAACTCAATGCCACTTACCTGATCTCAGGTCACACAGGGCCACACAAGGCTGCAGCAGTGATTAGAGTTTTGGTCCTGACACAGCTCAAACCTCATTAATATCTGGACACTCTCACTCAGCTGTAAAGCATCAGTGAGGATTTTTCAGAGATTTCACCAAGCTGCTTGCACAGTATCTTGTGGTTGGTTAGAGTACAAACTAGTCACCACTACTCAGTGGTGCGGTACATGCCACCACACATTTCTACCTGTAAATGAAACCAGAGTTTTGAAAACCAACCACTGTCTCCCACAAGAAACACATCCCCAGTAAGGTTTGTGCCATGGTAAAGCAAGGGTGTGCCACGTACAAGCCACACACACACTTCATTGCTTGCTCAAGATGGATTAAGGTGAGAAGCCTCTATGATTTCTGGATCTAGAGCACTGCAAAGCTAGGTTGATGAATTATCTCTCCTTCGTTTTCAGCTGTCAAGCTTCAACTTTTTTTTTTTCCACTGCAGAGTATTATTTCCTTGTGCTTAAATTGTTTTTCCATGTTCTCTTCTCTTAGTGCAGCAGTAGCTCCACTTTGTGGAAGATGAGGAAAGCAGAGAGCAACCCAGGTGTGTTAACTGCGGGGCCGTGCACAGTTTCTGAACCTGGCAGGTGTATAAAACACGTGGTCTTCAGAATCAGCCAGTAACAATTAGTGAGGACTAAGACTTACTCATCTCAGAAGTCACTCAAATCAACAACTTGCTGTATTCCTTCCTCCTATCCAGTAGTATATACAGAAAAAACTGTAAAATACAGCATGCAAAAAACTGAAGATACATTTATTTACTGTATATCTGCATATGCAGTCATGGAAACTGCCTGACCACAGATTCATCTTTTATAAGGAAGGTGGAATATTTTTCAATNTTATATTTACATTTTTTTTTAAATCTGTTTTGCATACAAAGGAAGAAGACTGGATTTCTGACAGGGCTACCTACTGACTTCAATGAACTAAAATGTCCTGTCCAGGAAGGCAATTTGTAATAGACTTCCTTTAGAAAACGCTGGTACTTCTGGATGCTGAAAAAAGAGGATCACTTTCTAGCGAGGGCGAGGATTTGGCTTGAGACATCTGGCTGTAGATATCCACATACAGTTATCTGTAAGTGTAGCTGGTGCTTAATTCCAAGTACACACAGCAGAAATTTGATCAATGAAACAATTCCATGCACAAGGCAGCGAGTTTGTGCATTAGGGAGCAGCATAATTCTCTACATGAGCTCCAGTGACTACACTGAAATTCAGGCATTACTGGAGACCTCTAAGCAGGAACCTCAGTTCAATGCCAGTTTCAAAAGAAATCTCTCCCAAACCATTCAGAGCTGCCCTCTGACAAGCTGGCCCTGCACAGGACAAAGCATTATTCTGGCACTTAGCTCTGAAGTGACTGTGCAGGGGTTTAGGAACCCCTCTCAGTGCTGGCCCCATTCTACACTTCAGCACAGCATGCTCTCTTAATTTCAAGTTCATGTAATGTCAGACTGTGGCAAGAGCTGTAAAGCCTTGCTAAGTGCTGGTCACATCAATGAGATCAAAACCACATCATAGTTACAGAAAGAGAGAGGAGATGGATTATCCTTTTAGTAGGTGAGGGCATTATCTCAGCTTTGGATTTTAGAGCCGATGCTTTTAATGCTTTGTAGGTTGTACTCAAACAAGATCTAGCACAAAAAAGTGAAAACAGACAAGGTTATTGGAAATGCTCACCCATAACTCTGTTGTCTCAGTAATTAGTTTCATTTAATGAAGACCCTGACTAAAGAGAAAGCCTCAGGTTTCTGTGAAGAGCAGAAGATAGGTGTGTTCTGAACAATCTTCACAAGGCATTTGAAAACTTTCAGGAAGGCAAATAGTAAAAAGAAGTAAGTAAAAAGATTGTTGATATGACATGGAAAGTGCCTGGAAGGGTCCTTCAACTTGTACTGCATATGGAGCTCTGAAGACCACATGTAACATCAAGGGATGGACACCATGCAGCAGTGCCACAGGCAGCTCTGTCCATTCAGGCTAAAACATGCAGGGAGAGCACTCAAAATTAATGGTGGTCCAAAGGAAGAATGAGATTGGATACCTCACTTACTTAAAATTAGGATAAAGCTTTTGCAGGACAGTGCCAGCAGTCCTGAAGCTTCCTCGTATTGCAGGACAGCAGTGGCACTGCTGGAAACAGGAAACCACACAGAGCTCTGGTTGGGACTGCCTGCTCAAGTCAGAGTTGGGAGGTAAAAGTGTTCTAGAAGGTTTTGTTTACTTTTTGAAGAAATTCAAGGAACAAACACAGCGAGTAAGTGGCTATGGCATATCCCAGACCCAAGGACACCATATCCTCAAGCACATTAAGAAGCAAGTAGACATCTGGAGCATGAGCAACAGCTCTTGTTTCAGTACTGCTGCCAAACAACCCATTCTAATGCTGGCAGTCTCAGTGTTTAAATTCCCACCAGCTCTCCCCACAGACCATTCATCTGGGGGTTTTCCCATGCAGACCTCTTTGGAAAAATCATCTTTCTATCCAGAGTTTAGTGCAATGTCAGGGAAGCAGACCATGTAAACAGTCTGAGTTCCTGAATGAAAAGAATGCAGAGAGGAATGGAGATGAAGGACTAGAATGTAATTCCTGTAAACAAAACCATCAGCTTCTTTTAAATTAAACACATACCTATCTTCCCACTGCTTTGTGCATATATGCATAGAAGCTCAGTAAAGCCCTGAGAAATATTAGAGGCACTGGTCTAGCATCCAAAAAACATTGCTTTAAGCTTTACTTAAGGAAATTATATTTATGAGAATCTAAAGCCTGTGCTGCTATGAGGCTTTGCTGTTATATGACAGTAATCCCATAGCTGCGGGTTAGAGGCCAAATGCATTTTTAAAATTCATTGACTTCACAATACAGTTAAAATGCATCTTATCTATTTGCTACTTATTTGTTTAAATGTTCCCCTCCCCTCCCCCCCTCCCTTTTTTTAATGTCATCAAACTCAAGAATTCTGCAAAGGAAACCCAGAGGAATAACTGCAAATACAAAATTTGACCGAGACTTTGCATATGTAAATTATGTGATGAAGCAGAACATGACGACAGTGATTCTGAGGGTTATGAAACAAACCTTAGGATGACAATTTCACGAGCTAGGGCCCCAAAAATGTTCGTCATTATTTGCCGTCCAGGCTACCGTGCAGTACGGAAATACCACCAGAAGATGTCAGTCATGGACCGTGAGCGAGGGGCCGGAGGGGGGACCGGGAGGGAGCAGCAGGAAGATGCCCGAGGAAGCCAAATCCACAGAAATAAACACCCATCTGAAAAGCCCTGCAAAGGCAGAGGTGTCATTGCCAATACCCTGCCATTACCTCATGCTTAAGGAAAATTAAAATTTGGGAGAAAAAGAAAGCAGAGTTTCTGCTGTTGTTATATCTCAAAATTAAAAGTAAAAATAAGTTTCTCATCTACTAATTCTAGTTATTTTAATATTTCAAAATACTAGTTATTTTAATGCTTCAAAAGAACCATTCCACTGAGACCTGAATGTTTGTTCAAAGCAATATACCTGCACATGTGCCCATTATACCCATGCATGCACACACAAACCCACACACACCTCTGGGATCAAGCATGGTATATGCTTGGTATGTGCTACAACAATGTCTTGAAGCTAAAGTTTGTGTGCTAGGTATTAAAAGCTCCATAATGATTGAAAAATATTCTTTTCATGTATTCTAATGAATACATTAGAATCCAAGAAACATGGAGCAAACTGTGTTTGAGTGTTGTGGTTTTTATGTCAGCAGATTCCCATCAAGGTGCTCAAGAGAAGATATTGATTACTAAGAAGACAACTAATTTCAGTATACTGTAGACCTACAGTTTATGATTACAGTGTTTATCTACTCTTTGGCTTTTGCCCTTGCTATAAAAGATCATAACTCCAATAGATTTTTATGACTCTTTTTCTATTTCCTTATATCCATCTATAATCTTTCCTGAGTACTGGGGTGACAAATGGAGCAGTAACAACACTCTGGTGTCAACTTTCAAATACCAGATGGAAATTCACTTTTTTTTTTTAAATTTTACATTATAATTGGTCCTGCAGAAACAGCAGGTTTAGTCCCCTATAAGATAAGATGGACGTTCTTCCCTTCTAGCTGGTAATCCACAAATGCTTCAAGTTCACATAAAACCAAGGAACAGAACAGTTTGGATTTCAAATGAAGAGCCTCTGCCCTTTTATGTTCCCCAGCACAAAAAAAAAATTTGTTGTCCCAGCCTTCAGCAAAAGGCAGGGTGTGGGGGAGTAAATTTTTGTTTCACCTGTTCTTTATGAATATGGATCTGAAGACCTCTACCTGCAGCAGTAATTTGCAGTAAAAAAGGACTGTGTTTAAAATGTTCACAGCCTTCACAGTTCACAGGTATTGTTTAGCAGTATGAATGAAATTAAATGAAAATTATTTATAAATATATACTAATTCAATTATCCTGGAAATTATTGCTCACATAAAGGTCAAGAAGAGATTCAGCTCCAAAACTGCTATTTCATTAATGCTTTAGTGTCCTGTAATAATGACTTCAGCGCTGACTGTCCCTACCTCAGAGAAGTTGATTACAATTACAATTGTAATTTTTCTTGATATTTTGAAACAAGATATTTTCTTGTTATTTGGTTTACTTCAACGGAGTAAAATCAAGATAAACCACATCTAACTTGAGTCCGATTCAGTACACATCCCTATCTACCCCCTATCTACTCCAAACCTGCCTGGAATTACTTAAAACCTCTAATGACCTGCAGTACTGGAATTTGTAAAGGAGTTTGTAAACTAATACTGCAGGTCAAGGGAAGAATGTTGAAAATGGGAGACAATAAACAGACTGGTCAAGAGACATGACTTCAACCAAATTCTGGCTCCTGTGGAACTTGGAAGCTGGGAGAGCAGCACTTTGTGTCCTTGCACACCTTCAGATTCTGCCTCTAAAGACTAGGTAGAACTGTTCAACATTTATTTTATGAAATATACTCTGAGAAATCAAGGTACATTAAAATGCTCTGTATAGGAGGAAAGACAGACAATTAGTTTTTATTCCCTTTTGAATTAAACTGGCATGTGAGTCATCATCTGGGCAAAACAAGGCAAGTCCCACCTTTTCCTTCTGAGGAAAACTTGCGAGTGCCTCAATTAAAAAGCAGTCTGCAACCTTTAAATGAAGGCTGCTTTAGGTTTGGGGGTTTTTGGTAGTTGTTTTTGTCTCATTATTTTTCCCCCTTTTTACATAGCTCTAATAGTTCTGTGTATCACATGTAAAAGTAAGAGTAGTTCTTATGACTGCAAAAATACAGATGAGATACACAAATTACCTTAAACAGCAGCTCCAAGAGATACTGCAACATATGTAATATGTATAAAAGTAACTTTCCAACACCTAGTGTTGCCAGTATGAGATTTCATCCAAGATGTTTTGGTCTTTTCTGGCTTTGTGAAATGACCTGGACCCCAGCCAGAGAAATCTTTCTTTCCCATTTCAGAAGAAGAACACAAATAGAAACCTTCCCCACAAATAGAGCTGGACATGGACACCTGGACCTCACCAGGTGTCTTGGTCTCTTACCATATCAAGGTAGGGAAGCCCTTTACACTCAGTACACAACTCCCCAGTCACCTCACCTTGTACCACAAGCAGTCATAAGGGTCTTCCATTAGGTCCCTTTTCCCTCACTTTGGGACAGGGCTTTTCACTCCACAAACTCCATTTAGGTGTGTCCCCTTCAGCCTCAGCAGGAGAGGAAGCAAGCCTGGGATCACAGAGGCACGCAGCAGCTTGGCATCAAGTTTTCTTCCCTTTCTTTGCCTTGGCCTCTGCTTTGACTCCCTCAGAAAGCTCTCAGCTGGCTCATTTTCTCTCTTTTGAAAAACTGGATTGCTGAACTGGCTTCTGACTTCATTCCCCAGCTGCCTGCTTCCCACACTACAATTCTCTGATCTTAGACTCACTGTGACTTCATGAGCGTGTGCTGCCCAGCAGTATTCTGTGAATTCTGTGAACTTCTGTCTTCAGCAGGGCTCCGAGTCCCAGCAGCCCCATCCCTATCCTGCACCTTGAAGAGTGGACAGGCAAGGTCTGTGAGGAGCCGCTGCCTCTAGGAAACAGCTGACTGGAACATCTTGACTGAGAGATCTAAATATCTCTAACAAGTAACCAGGCTGCTGAAAACAGAAATGCTGGTTCAAAATGAAGTTTCCCTCACCTGTTCACATAATATAGCAGTATATACATAATTAGCAATAAACTGGATAGAGATCCTGTTTATCTCAGCATCAAGGCAGAAAGCAGGGCAAATAGTTATCAGAAAGACTCTATCATTAATTGTCCAGGGTGATCAGTGTTTCAACCAGAGTCTTGAGTGATTTAAGCAGATTGGTCAAGCGAGTTACAGAATTGCTCTCTCCTTCTCCTTAGCACAGCATCCAGCTTGGTCCCTCCTGAGGGCTGACATCCTTCTCTAGTCATCATGCTGCTGAAGCAGATTTCATGAACAACTTAATACCAGTGGTTTCCCAAATATAGGCCACAAATCACATGGCCCTGGTCTACAGAAAGCTGGTTAGCTCTGTCAAGCTGACTCCACTCATTTCATTTAGAAAAAGAAACAACAAATGAGAAAATGAGAAAAAAATATACTGAAGAGAAAAATTGGATTGTACAGTTATATCTGTATTAGATTAACAGAAAAGGAAAGAAAACCTTATAGAGAGCTAGAAACACAAATGCTTTACTAGTCTAGCTTTTCCATGTAGTTTTCTCTAATTGCTACAGAAGTTGTTATGCAATCCTGAACAGATCTTCTACTTAACATGGTTACATTTGTGAAGAAACTTGGGAATTAGGTTTTGTTCCTGTGAAATGGACTGGCTTGTAGTGAGACTGCCCTCTTCCTGGCTTTCTGGCATACAGCTCTCATAGGAGGACTGCATGGTGACAAGGGAAAGTACAGGGAGACTAATTAATCTTGTGCTGCATCTGGTTTTAATTAGTAATTTAGGAATATATTAAAAAAAACAGATTCCAGAATAGCCATCCAAAGTACAGGCATGTTTTCCAAAATATCCAGCTCTCCAGTAACACCAAAACCCATTAAATCACAGTCTTAGCAATGACCACCAAATCTACCTCTCCCCTTCCAAGAAACTTCAAATCCTTCCCCTACCTTTTCACCCCAATTGAAAGGGGAAGGAATGAGAAGGGTTTACTGTATCTAGATAGCTAAAACATTACTTCTTTTGAACATGAGTTAGAAAACACAGTAAATTCCCAAGCTGAGTTTTGTGGGAAAACTTACACTAGCAGATCTATCCCCTTTAGAGGAAAAAAAAAAAAACAAAAGTTCTTCTTAAATAAAATCAAAATCCTTCTTCATCAGACCGGAAATGAAAAGGTAAGCTCTGTTTCCTTCAACACACCTGGCACTATGAGTAATACAATGGCATTTCTCTTTCCTTTTAAAGGATATTTTCAAAGGACTACATGCTGCCCAGGTGTTCAGGGTTTGGGTTTTTTTTTTTTACAGTGAGCACAGAAATCACTCCATGCTTAGCTCACTCTGTGCTACTCTTTAGTTTCTTATTCTTACTTTGCTATGGTTCAAAGGAATGGGTTATTACTGCTAGTAACAGTGGTCTCTAGAGTTCACAGTGCTCTGTCCTTACTACTCGCTGTTGAATTATTCCTTTCCTTTAGTGAAGAAAGTCCCACCATAGCCACTCTGCTATCTCTTCATGTACTTTTAAATTCTTCCTGGTTTTTTGTAGAGTTTGCAAACTCCCCTATTTTTGCAGCTTCACTGAACCAACCTTGCTGTCAGCCAATATCAGAAACTCACCCACACAGCAACTCAAGGACAGGCCCAGCAGAGCTCAGAGCTCTTCCACAGAATTTGCTACTGCTTCTGCTGAGCCACTTCCAATGCCTGTGGACATGTCCTTATTTTTGCATATCACTGAGACAAGTTGTAAAAACTACATGTGCCAAACACACTTTCAAAATATATCTGAAAATACACAGTAAATTTTAAGCCTTTTTTGTCACATTTCCCAAGGATCATATAGGCTTGGTAACAGCATACAGATTTTATCAACTGAAAACTGACAAAAGCAGTAGCTTTTAAAACTTATCTGCCTGAAAAGGAAGAACCCCCAGCTCTCACCTTTCACAGCCCACAGTCTGGATGCCTTTCCAAGTTGACTGGATGCCTTTCTGGTTGACTGCTATTATTTTGCTGAGTGCTGGGACAGCCTGTCTGCTGGCAGGAGGACTCCAGCCACCCTCCTCTCTTATTTGACTTACTGTAACCATTTTGCTTTAGAGCCTGTTTGCAATGTCCCGTTCTTTTACACTCTGACCTTTCTTCTGTCCCCTCAAAATTCCTCTGCATCTCAAAGATACTGCTTTTTATTGCACTAAAGAAATAAAAGAAAAAACAGAATCAGTATGAATGAGGACTTATTTTTAAATTTTCCACAGGTTCAACAGAGCCTAGCTACTGTGGTAAGTATTGTCAACACTTCAACCAAAGAATACTGTCACTTCCCCTCCCAAGCCAAATATCATCATCTCATACAAATATCCTCCCTCACCAGCCACAAGCCCCACCTGCCATCCAGCCTGACCTTTGTTCCCGTCTCTGACACACCCAAAATTCTTGCTGTGACACACAAACAAAAAATACTGTAGCAGACCTACAATGAAGTCAAACTTCATAAAAGTATAGTTAGAGGAAGGATAAAAGACTAACACAGCCAGCTGTTTGCCCATATGACACTGAAGTCAAAGCAGAGGCTTGCCTTCATTGGCCTTGCAGCTTTCCATCTTGGGCCTGGGATCCTAGAGCCATGTTAGTAAGAAGTGATTTCATTAAAAGTGATTTAATTATTACTTTACTTAAGAGATTATTAAAGCCCATTAAAATCCAAAGTGATGCTTGCCAAGATCTCAAAACAGTTTATTATTTTAATTCTTGCATAATGATGAGGAAAAAAATGTTTTGTTTCCATCTCTTTGGTGAGGAGATATGGCACTTTGCCAGATTCCAAGGAGGAAAATTCTCCTTGGTGCCAGTGCCTAAGTAAACTACATCCTGTGTCTCATCGCCTCGGTGCCGAACACGGCAACTGACAAATCAGTATCTTGCTTTAAAACTTCCCTGTTTCTGAATATCTGGACACACTGTTATCTGCAAAAAAGCAGTGGGAAAGATGGATAGAAGTTTCATAGAGGAAGAGAAGAAAAAGAACAGGACATTTTGCCAATTTGCAAATAAATGGAAGATGATTCATCCTGTCCAGCGGGTCTTTGTATCAGCACAGTTAATGATACTGCCCTGAAATATGTTGGTTCAGCTGTCTAGCTGCAGCAGCGTGGTGGACAGCAGAATATATCTGTTGCATGGCCTGAGAGAGGAAAAAACCAAACAGAAAGTGCTTACCTCTAAATCTTGCTCCCTGTATAGGTACTTCAGTTGTTTACTTTCCATAATCACACAGCTCTGACTGTCTCACAGGGCCAGAAAAGATTGTTAATAGATTCAAGAAGTAAGTATTTGGCAGCATTGATAAAGGTATTTCCTGAACCCTTCAGTTAAGTGTTTTTGACTCCATGGTATTAAAAAATGAGTAAAATACACAGAACACTCCAATTGAAGAGATAAATAACCATCTGCTGGGATAACCTTCCTTAGATTTAGAATGTAAACTGAACTACATTTCAGCCTTAAGCACTGAAAATCTCAAGAGGTATCAGTAAAGCAAAAGATAACTAAAGAAAATTAAACCAAGAAAAAGGACAATTGCACTCGTCTATTGTAGAACTGTCAAGTAACCAAATGAGATCTGTTTGTCTTTGTTTAAAGTGTCATAAAACACATTTCAATTTTGTTCAAGAAAAAAGGTCATGAAATTACACACTTGAAAAGTTTCAAGTCTTTATTTACCTATAGATCAGACAAAAATACCAAAGTAAAATGCCTTGAAAGTTCTGCATCTTTGCTTACCCACAGAACAGACAGACCAAAGACATCAGCTTTATTCATCCATTTTAGGACTTTTGGACATGGGACTTAGTTTCTACTTTGAATGCTTTGACCTCTCATCTAAGGTCAATTTACAACCCTATGGGTGGACCTCATAACAAAATTTAGAAGGTGGCAAGGCTCTGTGTTACAGAGGCAGCCCTGTGGACACCTGCTGGTCACTGCTGCCTTCGAATTAGTGAAAATTCTTACTTCTTATTAAAAACCCCAAAGAACAATCTACTTTCTTCTACCAGTGGCGTAAGTCATGCAGTTACTACCAGGAGTAGCCTCCAAATACTGGAATACACTCTCACAGAAGGAAGCCAGGGCAACTCTTCCTGCTCTCAATTGCCTCAGCTACAATATTAGCAGCATTCTAAAAGCCAGGTAAACTCAGTGGATAGGGTGCCAAATAAAAAGGATGTGATTCCTACATAGAGAGTTTCTCAGTGAAGACTGCTGAAAGTTGCATAAAAGGGAGCTGAATGAAGAGCGTGCTTGCAGAGCTGCACCAGCCACTTCAATCAAAACAAGAAGCACCTTTCTTGAGAGCCATATCCAGTTCTGGGCTTTTATAATCCAGTGCACCCAGAAGAGTAATCTTCCTCTGTTTCTAGGCTTTTTTTAAAAGCATCACCATTTTACACAGGCACAGTGAATTACATTAAGATGTACTAAATTACTTCACTCAGTAGCATATTCAATGTGCTTTTCGAAAGACTTTAAAAATTATTTTGTTCCACAACACTTGCATACAACTATCTGGCACACTATAAAAACAGGGAGTATTTTGTTGGGGGGAGTGTTTCTTTTTCATAAATCTCTCAGCAGTTGTTAAGTAAGAATTTTCTATATTTACATCTGCAAATGCAGCAGGAGGGCTCTCAGATACAGGGAAATCAGAATTCCTCCACACAGTCCTGGCACTTTAGCAAGTGGTTCCCGTCTTATCCTGAGAACCAGCTCTATTATGCTTCTGCTAGAGATCTAAATGCTTAGAGCTATCCATCCCCCAAAACATTAACCATACTAATCAACATTACCATAGCATACTACAAAATTACACTGTACTTGAAAATCTATGTCCAACATTTCTGACCACTCATCTACAGCCTACTATAGTCTAGGACAGATATGATCAAAGCCCTGGGTAAAGATGGTAATTTGTCTTTCTTCAAGGGTAGAAAGTCATATTCTTCTCCTTTTTAAGTGTCTGTGCAAAGGTGAGCAAATGAAAAGCCAGAGATTACATTTTTCTCATAAAAACACTTAATTGTACTGCAGTGATAATGGGAATCACTTCTAGATCTCTGTAAAATATCCAGTTTGTCATCCTTTCCTTGTTGAAAATTAGGTAAAAAAAAATGCTGGAGGAAACTAGATTTTCTTCATCTTTACAAAAAGATATCCTCTCCTTAATATTCAATCCTGCATAGTCTCAACCCACACATTTTCTCGTTTTCTCTCTGCTTTAAAGCAGCTTTATAAATCCTAGAACCTGGAGAGTGAAAATTGAAAGGGACCACTCTTTTAAATGTCACTTCTCATACAAAACCAAAGCAACAGAACTACAGGAGGGTTTAAGTGATATCTTACTACAAACCATAGTGAGCCGAAGCAATTAAATGAGAAAAAAGAGTGATTCAGCTGGGAACAATTAGCAGTTTCTCTGTAATTGCTTCACAGAGAAATATGGGAGTTATTTCAAGAGAGTCTCAACTTGCAAAGCTTCAGCAGTTTTATTGTCCCCACCCATTAAATATATTTGATAGCTGGCTGTAAACACACATACACTGTTGCAATAAAAATTTTAAACTCTCTAAACTGTATAATTGTTATAATGAACCTTCAGGCAAAAGCAGAGATTAACATTTCTGAGAGAGAAAAACAAAGATTTCATTTCGCTACCTGTCCACAAAACCTGATTTCCAGGGAGAAATACTAATGGAGAGTATATCAAGATGCCAATTATCAACCTCCACGTTTCTAAAATATAATCTCGGTAACAGAAAAATACTGTCTTTCTTCTAAATTATGCTTAGTGTTCTTAGAAAATACTGATACAAAGAAAGGACAACATTTAACGCTACTTTGTTGCAGATTACACAATAGCTCATTTAATGAGCCTGCAATACCTAAATATCTTCAGGTCACTTAATCAAGGACAACCCATAAAAATTGCTTGAGTTTCCACCCTAAAAGACTAAGAGGAGATTGAGTTCTCATTTTTGCTGCTACCACTTTTTAAATGAGTCTTTTTGGTATTCCAGAAAGCATGAATTTTATTAGCTGTAACACCTAAAGAGGTCAACAGTAAGACAATCAATTATAAAACCTGTTCATTTTCAACAGTGGTTCCGTTTACCAGAAAATGAGGCAGAGCAGTAGCACAAAATATGCATACATTTTCATTACCTCCCCTATTAATGGAATTCCAGATCTGAAAACAAAGTTTGATTCTTATATTATTTAATATTTTTAAACATTTAAAACATATTAATTAAAAATCAAGGTAGACTTAGATTATCTTTGCAGTACAGATAAGGCTTTTATCTCTTGTTATCTGTAGATAACAAAGAGCTTTACAACAAAAATAACTAAGCGTCAAAGGCATCAATTAAAGATACCAAAGATGGCCTTTCTTACCTCAAAATTTCTTTTGAAAACTTACACAACACTATTGCCAAAGTTCAGTTTAACCTCTCAGTAATTATAGCCACAGAAAGATTTCCTGAAGCAAGCCTAAAATACAGCTACAAAAGTAAGAGTTTTCCAGCTCCTCCATTAGCAACACCCACTACAACTCCATCACTAGTTACTAAGCATGTTTTACATAGTTTGGCCCAAACCAGTAGAAAATCCAAGTTAAGACATTTCTAGAACGCTGCTGCTATTCTCTGCTATACTACAGTACTTGCAGGACTTCAGTGTGAAGTGACAGTTGTGTTCCCTAAGAAGTCCATCAATGACTACCAAGGTAGTCACTCAGAAACAATCTTGGATGTTGTCTTTTTAGCCAGATTTTCTTCAATGAAGAATCGGAATAGTTTGGGTTAGAAGGGACCTCAAATATGATCTCGCTCCCCCCTCCCTTGCCATGCAGAAGAATGTCTTTCACTAGACCAGGCTGCTCAAAGCCCAAAAGAAAACAACTGTTTTGGAGCCTTAAGATATTACCCTCAAATCTGCTCCTGGAATTCTTCCAAAGACATTTTAACTTCTACTGCTGTTAAAAGAAGGTCTGGTGGGTTTGGGTTTATTGAGGTAAGCACTTTGATCAGGCTATAAAATGAGCCCAACTTAAAGGTGTTATAAGAGTCTTTTCTGGGGGCAGCAACTTTCACTTCAAGAAAAGGTCTAGCAATAAGAAAATGAAACATCCCCTTTTTAGGTGGTATAAAAGATGTCACAATTTCCTAATCAATTATTAAAACATGCCAGTTGCTTAATATTACATCACATGTCTCCAGTGAATGCAGAAATTGAAGGTCAATTTTGTTTAAACAGAAATCCCTCCTGAGATACCAGCAAGAGAGACTATGGCTACTGGGTGTGAATTAGGCCTCCCTGCTCAAGGAATGCCAAGTGAAACATGTGCATCCATTTCCATACCTGACGGGCTGTCAACTGCTAGACAGGAAGGGCTCAGCTGCAAACCTGTAGATTTAGGTGGAAATCCACTGCATAGAGGATTGGGCAATTTTGGGACACAATAGATGGATGTGTATCCTGTTGTTGGCTCCTGTCCAAATGCTTTCCATACACCACCATCACTCTTACATGTAATATTCCCACAAGGTTTCACTTTTAATAGTTGGAGACTAACAGAGCTTTTTACGGTACAACTAGAACATTAGATTATCTCAATATCCTTATCAATATTCAATTCATCTCAAAACCTTAGTAAGCTCTTAAGCATCCCAAACCAACTGTCAGCAGCAGTACATTCCTCAGTGTATGAGAAAAAATTTTCATATAAATATTTGAGGTTTTTTTAAGAAGGAGAAAATCCAGCAAATAGGTATATGGACGTTGCTACACTTCACAGATACCACTTAAATCTCTAGAAGAACAAAGGAAAGAAGAATATACCAAAAGATACAAAGAGTTATGAGAGAAAAATTAGAATATCAACAGGAAAACATACCAACTGCTAAGATCAGGTAGCTATTGTATGGCAAATCCAGTGATTACAGGAGGAGCACAGAAAAAGCACTTGTGTACTTGGAGCTATAATTTCCCACCAAGACTGAGGAACCTATAGTTAAAGGCATAAACTGAGGAAACACATCGTTTTGTATTTTAAAACAAACCTAAAAGCCACCATGATTTCATAAAGGCAGTCATCCTTACCCAAATTCACCTAACACTTTGAATTTACTAAGTGCAAATGCTACTAATGGATAATGTCTTATCCATAAACTAATCATGGTGTTGAATGCATGGTTGCTTATGGTATTTAGGTTTACATTCCTTTAAAACAACAACATTACAAGCTTTATGATAAAATGTCATATAGTTATCATCTCCCTGATATTTACCGATTATGCGTTTGCTCTCTTTATGTGCAGTCTGCAGCTACGAGTGAAAAGGAGATTGCCCTTAACAATGCTGCTTGTGCGGGAGAAGAGAACATGTACTTTTATAGAGCTTCAGAAGTTAAATCAATTCACTTTCTGTAGAAACAGCAGTGTAACATTCTTGCTTTCCCTGGGAAGGGTTATACTTCTGCTTTGAAGTAGGAGAAAAGATGATTTCTATCTAATTGATGGACAGATACTCACTATTACCTGAAGCAAAAAAGTATAGCGTAAATATACAGATTTCTCTCTTGTGTGTCTGCATCTGCATACACACTTGAAAACTCCAATGTGAATGCGAAACTAATTTTAGCAGTTCAGATTGGGAGCTTCACAATACAGAGGATAAATCCAGTTAGAATTTTAATTCTCCTTTAAAGACAGCAAGTACTCAGCCTGGATTAAAAAGAATTTTGTTTTATTTGAACAAAGGCAAACAATCTTTATTATAAAACATGTATCTTTCACCTGCAGTAGAAGAATCTCAATATCATCTGTAATAATCTGATAACAAGTATCACCACAACTAGTCAATGTTCAAAACTAAAATGGATATTCAGCTACTCACAGGTTAACGATGTTTAAATTTTTTAAACACATAAAATGGGTATTTTCTAAAAATCACTCTGCATTATGATTATGAGACTGTTTTCAGAGGAAAACTCAACTACCACAAGTTTTCCAGAGCAGAAAAATCACAACTAGCCCTGAACAAGAACAGTTACATTAGAAATCCAGAAATTCTGCCAAATACTTCTGTCAGTTTTATGTACAAGTTAAAAAAAACATTCTAATTCCGGCATTCCTGCCACCAAGAAGAGGTAATATGAAGACAAGTAACTCTAGTTTATGTTCATTGTTGCTGTTTTTCTTTGGTTTAAAATGTACATGAAACACATTTTATGAAACATCTAATTTGCTACTTCATATTGTTCTGTGTGTACTGCAGTATGCTTCATATTATTGTATTATGCACTTAATAATGCTTCAATATGTTTGATATCCCATGCAGCACATGGGTACGTGTATTTCCTACCTAGTACGCAGAGAAGGAAATCAGATGTTCTTCCAGAGAAAGTTTCATATTTATTCAAAAGGCATACATCTCAACTGACTTTATTATGTCTTTAAATGTTCAATTTCATGGAACTGATAAATTAAGGGACCTCTTACTGTTTCAATAATATCACAAGCAATACTCATCGGTGTATATTGTAATTCAAAGGGCTTATACAAACCCCCTATACCATTTAACCCCCTGAGAAAAGGTTTTAAATGGTGTTCCATGGAATCTCATCCACTGTGAAGGAAAACACTGAGGCATCCTGGACTCTAAGTGTCTTGAAAACACTTTAAAGCTTTGAAGCTTTTCCTCATCAGAATGCACAAATGCAAAATAATCTATCCTATATCCAAAACAATCCAAAATGTAACAATAATAGCTGGAATTTTAAGAAACAATGCACATTAGGTAAACAATTGGCAAATCTGAAAAAGCAATTGTCATCTATATTTCACATATATATTTTAATATAACAATACTGTTATATTGTTATATTAAAGTTGCTTTTAAGTTCTAAGGTAACAAGAACGGTATGTATGTAACATTCTGACACCAAAACTGTCCATAAAAAGCCTGGACTCTTTCGAAATGTATTTTTAGTGTCTTTCCTCAAAGGGTATGTACATTTAATCTGACCAGGAATGAAAAATGTGCTGTATTAAGATGAAATAAAGTACAAGTAATTTTTAGTCTAAATGTTAACTGAGGTCTGTGATTAAAGTCTTACGGAAAATTTTGTCAGCTGTCATGCTATAGAAGAATCAGCATACAGTCACAACTGGATTGTAACACCTAACCAGGCACTTTTTAAACAACTTGTTAGTTTAAAATCAAGGATAAAAATGGGGTTTGTATACCATTTGATGTTTCAAAAAGGCACAAATCTAGTTTCAAAAAAGCATAGTATGTCCCTCTACTTCATCACATACAAAAAAATTTTCACTCAGCTTAAAAAAAAAAAATCCAAAAAACTTGTCTGGGTTCTGATCACTACAAATCTTAAGATGACAACAAGAAGTGTCTTTGCTAAAATGAAAGCTCCAGGTTTTGCTTGAATTCTCAACACAGCAAACTAACTGTCTGATTGCAAACTTGCATTTCATTGCTAAAGCAAAAGCTATAAAATAAACTGCAGTGCACAAATTCAATGTGATTCTAAGAACTTATTCATGCTGATACCAGAGGTGATTTATTTGGCTTTGTGGTGTTTTGCATTTGTTTGTTTTGTTGTTTTTTAGTAAAACCTTCCCCTTCTGACAGAATACTGTTAAACACAGAAAAAAAATTGCTACTCTCTACTACTGTCAATCTTTCAGACACAGTAAAAAACCTCAACATACAAGAGTTCTAGAGCAAGTCATCAATCTGCAAAATGTTATACATCAGTAATAAGGCATCCACTTTACAGCTATTTGAATAAAAAAGGAAGCATGTCCCAAAATACATATTTTGAATCTGTGTAAACAAAGCCTATATGTATTGCTTCCATTCATTTCAAAAATATACACCCACATGGACTGAAAGTGATCTTGATGCTATAAATTTGAGATTACTGTAGCTTATGCAGCTGTAATCTGAAGATAAAAAATCCAAATATTTTTGAACTTAAAATTTTGAAACATGTCAATAATTTTAATCATGCTTATGTGAAAAGAAAGCTAAAAATACACCCCAAATTTTATGACATTTCATTGAATGAAGGAGAAAGCACTATGAAAATAAACATTCATCTGGTTTCCTAACAATAAATACAAAGACAGTTATTATTAGATACTGCAACACAGGAAATATTACTATATTGACCTTAGTGTTCAATCAGTAGTTTTTTTCATCTTTCCTCATTGATGTCTGAATCTTCTACCTTGTCAGCTGTCCAACAACTTTTAAGAGGGTTTTGTTTTCTTGCTTCAATTGTTCATTTTCGTCTTCTATATCATCTAGATCCTGTACAAGAAAAAAGAACAATAAACTCTTCTCAGGATGGAAATACAAACTCTCAATTAGTAGCAGCAGAAATTTAGTATCTTAGCTCTGAAATGAGGAAGCTGGGATAGGGAAGAATTAGTGTCACAGGAGGTACCCTTAGAACTGTTAAACCAGCCTGTTTCAAAGTGTTACTATAATTATAAAACATTAATATTATATTCCTAAGCACCTTAAATAGAAACATGTTCAAATCAAAGCTACAGCAGGAATTAAGGCATAAAGAAACCAAAACAGAATGGGGCTGATTATTTTTCTGGCATATACAGAGAGTGTATTAATCAGCTCCTGTTCCTGCTTCCACGATTGCTTGTCTGCAACAATGGCTCTCATGTATACACATCACTGATTATTACTGCAAGACGACCTGTTTTGTGTATTAAGTATCAAAATTTTCAGAAAAAGACATGCCAGTCTACTTTTTTTCTGTGGAAAAAAAAAAAAAATGGACTTCATACCTTCTGTCTGAAGTGCTACTGAAAGAACAGTGTGCACACAGTAGTAATAGGTGCTCAAAATAGATTGCTTTCACAGTGTTTGAAAATGTGTTTGACACACACAAATGTTTGTGTCTTTTCCACTAATTACCATTTTTGTCCAGTTCCCATTTCACTTCTTCACTCTTAACAAGTTTTTTCAAGCCTTTAAAGTGAAAACCAGTAATAATGACTGCTTAATACAAACATTACTTCAATAAATATAATTTTTGTTTACAAAAATCACATGCAGGAAACAGAATGTGAACTAGAAAAAAATGAAGAAACAGAAGAATGATGTCAAGGACAGGATTTTAAGGAGAAAAATGAAAGGCGGGCAAGGGAAAACAAACCAGAATTCTCACTGGAGATCCTATGTGTTTTTTGATTCAAGTCTGCCAAACTGTCCTCTTGCCTTAAGGAGTAAAGAGAAGATGTTCTCTCTCTTGGCCCTTTAAGTCATTATGCAGTGTTTGACATACAAAGCTCAGGTTCTTATTTCTTTCTCAGTGATGTCATTCCAGAAGTGCACAATAGAGATCATCTGTTCAATTGGTATAATGGTTTTTAAAAGCCTCTTCAGTTTGCCAAGCTAAAATCCACACCTCAATACCTTTGCAATCTCTTTATTGTTTTCTAGAGTGGAATCAAGAAATCACTAGCAGAAATTCCTCTTTGCCTCACAGAAGTAAAGCTGTATCACAGTATGAACCAATTCCAGGAAAAGCATTTGACCACTCCAACATAACAGATACAAGTGACTTAAACATCTAAACAGGCTAAGTTTTGGTGGATAGATACTATAAATACAATTTAGTATAAACAAATACACTTCATAATGTCTTTTGTGCAATTTTGATTAATAATCAGATAGATGGAAAGGACAACACATTTTCAATAAAATGATTTCTTTTTAGTTTGGTAAACATAAAACTTATATTATAATGTTCAAACTTGTTGATCGAGCCATCAGATACCTCAATTAAAGCTTACCTAAAAACCTCCTGTTTAAAATTCTAGTATAATTCACTCAAAATAAAATATTAAAAGTTTGTGAAATGTTTATGCTGCAAAAATAACATTCCAAAAATTATTACATGTAAAAGTTTCTTGAATATAAGCCAGGAAAAATAACTGCTGCACTAAGTATCTACAGAAACAATGGGCTGAGAGATGGAGGGGATTCTGCCACTCTGAAATTTAAAGTTTCTTATTCAAAATTACAACACTAATTTATGCTTATTAGCAAAAAAAGATGCAATAGCAGGAAAGCTTGAACTTCACATACGAAAAGAACTGATAACTACACAATTGACACTAACTGGACTGTAAATCCTCACTGACAGACTCTCTCCAAACACTCTTTTAACTACACTGACATCTTAGTAAGGTCAGAGATGACTAAGCGTAAACTAATTGACAGCTGAACTTTGCCTACAAAGCATTCAAATATTTTGAGATCACTTTCAGACATTTAAGGTTTTTATGAAGCAATTGTCTCTTTCTTACAAAGTACATGGCAGACATACTTTTAACGTCTAATATACTGGAATGAGAGAATGCCGTTTATAGGAGAAAGCCTTTTCTATTCCTCAATATAAATGCAGCTCATATTCTTTAAGTATCTCTGTGATGTACTGACTGATCTCAGCAAAATAATAATGTTGCATTAAATAAATATACTCACTAAAAATGAGAAAAATTCTACCAAGAAGTTCTCATGATTCTTGGAAAAAGTTTTTCAAATGCAACATAAGGTCTTTGCCAATCAGGGATGCATCTGTGGTTATGAACTGACTAAAACTTCTAGAAAGAGCATTTTGCCAAATAGGGACTGAGCAGTCAGAAAGATACACAATAAAATGGCCTTTTAAGAAATTATCTAGGGTATCTGATGGGGTATTCTCCCCATACCTGTGCATCTTAACATCCAATAATTGTATATTTTGACGAACAGAAAAACTGGAGGAAAACCATAAATATGAAGATGGTCAAATTTAGAGACTCCTATTTAGGCTGTCTACCAGCAAAACTTTTTAAGATGACCTCTGCATAGACTCACTAAATAAAGTTCAGTCCTCAGGACATCCTTTTATCTGAACAGAAGGCTGAAGATGGCAGCTGTTCTTCCATGAAAAGCATCCAATCCTGGTGCTAGGCCTACAGATGGACACTCCATCAGATGGATGTCCAAGTGCTGGCTCTCATGTTCTCAGTTATGATAATAAACCTGAAGCAAATACAACTGCCATATTAACTTCCATAATCTTCTATCATGAGAATTATGTGATATTTCTGCAGCTTTTCTTAATTTTTTAAATCTTTTCTCTTTCTGAATCCACATGGATAGCCAATATAGAAGCAATCATAAATTCAAGAGTTTATTAATAAACAGGAAAGTAAAACAGTATTTGTGTTAATGGAAGCATCACTTGAGACATAAGTTCAAGAAGACAAATAACTATGCTGGTCATACAATCAAAAGGCAGCTATTTCATCCTTAAGAAAACTCCAAGAGACACAGACATAAACAACTTGCACTCTATTGAGCAAACAGACAACATTAAAGGTATGAAAAGTGCTGACCTGAGAGACCAAAAAAATCCCTTCTCTTCTGTGTTTAAAAGTATCTACCTAGGGAGCACCAATAAGATGGCTTTGTAGATCTCATGGAAAGATAAAATTTTAGTCAATATATAACGAAGTTGGTTTTGAAATTATGTCATTCAGTTTATGTTTTCTTCCATACAACAAGCAGAAATTGCCCTTGTACTTAACACAGGCAATGCACAGACAGTGCCTAACTTTACTATGGATGTTCAAAAACAGTTTCTAGTTAAGACTCTTGATGGATTTCATTTAGGACAACATACTTGAAGTATAGCCAAAACAAATAACATTGCTTCTGGAACATCAAATCTCTCAAAAAGTTGTGGTCCTAAGCCCCAAGATTTCAGTCGTTTAGGTTCTTCTGATTTGTTCTTTCCAACCTTTGAGTCAGGAAGTCACACGTGACCAACAGTATTAAATAGCTTTGCCATCCATTATGCAGAAGGAATGAACACCTGCCTCAACTGTAACAAGGCCAATAAGCTTAGATGTGACAGATTCTTCGCAGAATGAAAGAACTGCATGAAGAGCAATGCCTCAGCTGAAATAGAAATCTCTCTAAAACAGACACCCCTCATTTATCCTACAGATTAACTTCCAACTTTCTCCATATAAAAGCCAAAAATACATGTTTCAGAATAATCTCATCTCTTAATTTTCTAGGTTAGTTTGCAAACTTCTGAATGCTGTCCTCCTTTGCTACTAATGAAGAGCTGCAAAATGTAGGTCTGACACTCCTCATGCAGTTATTGCCCCCCTTCACTGATGGATTCACCAGAGCCCTATCTGCATGGACTAGAAGAGAGGCATATACCTCTAGTACATCAGGACTCCACACCTCAGCCAGGAAGGGCAGGATGAGGTCATAATCCACCCTATGAAAGAATTCCTGTTTGCCCTTAAAACTGGTGCAACTTTTTTATCAACTTTAAAACTTCTCATCCTGTCCCATTTCCAAGCATGTCTCACTCTTATACCCCTCTTCTCCTGCCTTCACACCTTGCCTGGTGATGCTACCTCATGTCTCTGGCCCTCTGTCTTATTCTGACTTTACTTGGGATCAACAATAAAGAGTATATCTGTCAAAATATAAAGAGTTTTTGGTTTTATAGCCTTGCTTTATAAACACTTAGAACAACAAGGAATTGACCAGCCTTAGGGAAGTTAATCATGACAAATACAAGTCACCTTAGAAAGAAAATACAACTTACTGACATACCTCTTGAAAAGCTACACAAATGCAAAAAACCCCTCAATTAATTATTTTCTGACCTTGCCCAATGGACACGGTGCCTGAAGAATACAACAGAGAATGCAGACACTTTTATTTCCTCTTTATAGAGCCATGTAAGAAAGTATTTGCTTACTCTGTTTAATAAATCAATTTCTTCTTTCAGCTTTCCAATTAGTTCCTCTTTGTCCTGTGCCATCTTCATTAATCTTGCATTTTCCTGTCTTTCTTTTGCAAGTTCCTATAACCAGAACACAGAATGAAGTTGGAAATGTAAATTCTTGTTTTAAGAGACAGTTTTAAGTTAATATCATCTAAAACAAAGAAAGAAGAACACGCACACACACTTATCTATAATTCCTTTCCTACAGCGAGTCAAACCCACATCTTCAAGTCCTTTTACATTTCAAGGAGCTAAAGAATCACATCTAAGAACATTTTACCAACAGCAAATCTATTTGGTATCTGATTCAAGTGATAGTGTTTTAATTTATATTTAACTTAAGCATGAACACAGAATTGGACAGGGGTCTAAAACAGAAGAAGTAAATGTAAAGTATCAGCTTCCAAATTGTTGTTGGTTGGATTTTCTGTTGTTGGTTTTTTATAATACCATCAACAAGAAATGAAGACTCTTAAATCTGTGGGCCTGAATGTGAGAAAGAATGAAAATGCTCATTAGGAAAGAGGGTGCTTAAATCTTCTTCTATTTTTTTTACTGGCAATTCAAGTATTTCAGAAAGAAGATGATTTAGAAGGGAGGATTGTGGTTTACTCAACTTTACTCAAATGAAGGTTCCTCAAGTCTTAAGTCAAAAATAGTAATTTCTTAAAAATAGCTGTTATTTTCCCCCTTTCCAAAAGAGGACCTATTCAAATTGTGTTTACTTAGTAACTTTCACTCATACGATTCAAGAATACTTTGTAAGTTACCCACAAAAAATCCACTTCAGAGAAAGACAGAGAAGCAAGTAATAGATTACACAGATGACATTATTTAGCAAAATACTGGCTTAAGTGAAAAGCTCAGCTTTAACACTATTACATTTTCCCAAAACTGTTTTTATTAAATCAGTGTGAAACAAAGAAAACTATTTTCAATATGTATTTTGAATGTTTACAGCCCTAACAAACAACTAGATGGCAATTAAATTTTACAATATTTCAGTATACTAAAAAAATCCAAACCAACAAGTAGATCAGAAACTGTCTTGTAACCTTGTGAACAGTCAGTAAGCTCCTTCTTCCCCCAAGATATTTGCTCTGTGCTGGTGTGTCACGAGGTACATAAGAGAAGCACACAGAGCACTGCTGGCTCTCTAAGTGTATTATTTTTGCCTTAACTATTTCTCACTTACATACCAAATGAAAACTAAACATCTGTGATTTGAAAGTTCACATTCTTCTCAGTCTGACTCTTTATATGCTTTCGTAGACATAACTATCTGTACTTCAAGCATTTTGCATCATTTCTATGTATTTTACCTGCAAATTTTCCCACGGAGTTTCAAAAGCACTTTACTTCAGAGGTATGCCATAGAAAGGTTAGTTGGTACTTACCCTTTCAAGTTCCTCAATCCTCTTTTCCAAAGTGTTACTTGGTAGAGAACTGCCAGAAGAATTTGCATCTCTGCTGTATCTGCCGTAAGCTGTCCTCTCTGTTCGGGAATATCTATTTGGAGCATCGTCTTCTGGTGCATTAGCTGTACTGTGAAAGGCAGAGCAAAGCAGACACCTATTTACACATTTGACAAATGGAAATTAGAGAAGTCACAGAAGAGCTTTCCAAAGCAGTCAGTGGGTCAATCTAATAAACTGCAGAGAATGTATTTCACAGCTCTTGTGTGGCTGAGAACTCACTAAATTCACTGCCTCAGGGATTCAAATACTTGGATAATGCAGCTTTCATCACATGGGTAATATATTATAACCACATACTTACCCTATTTTTCAAGTTTCATTAACTATGCACATTAAAAACCAAGCTAAATGACTTTATTTCAAGAACTAAAGTGCCACTACAGAGTTTAAACCAAGCATCTTTTTAACTAGATGAAAACATAAGGGATGAAAACACAAGTATATGTCCAAAACATAAGAAGAATATTGACTAACTTTTTGGGAACTATGAATTTAGCCTGTAAGGGCATGGAAAGTAAACTGAAGCGAGTAAGTGATGTGACCCAACAAACTAATTTTATGCCATCTCCAGACATTTTACTTCAGAACTTTGGTACAGAGGTGTTTATCAGAGAGATGCTGGTTGGTAGATGTTCACTCCTTAAGTGGTCCTATGGGGTTTTTTGTTTAGATTATGTGTCTATTTATTAAAAATCAGTCACGGAATCAACAGATAAGCACTGCAAGTGCACATAAGCTAGTTTTTAAAAAAAGCATGCAGGTTCTCCATTACTACTGGTATGTACAAAACCAGTACTAGTTTAAAAATATGTATGACAAGTCAAGCATTTTCAGTCACAAAACTAACAGTGTCCTTCCCATAGCCATTTTCTTCCTAACAATAATGTTACTTACCTTCAATGAAGATTCTAATGAATAACTAAGAACAACAGAACAGAGTGCCCTGAGAGCAGGCAAAGAGACCTTCCCTCTCCAATTCACTAAAATTACACTTCTTAGACTTAGAAAATACAGACAAACTGCCAAGACAAAACCAAAAAATGAAGATACTCAAAAGCCACCTGGAGATGGCCCCCAATAATCAGCTCTAGGTGGTCCTGCTTGAGCAAGGGACTGGAGAAGATTTCCCCCAGAGGTCCCTTCCAATGTGAACCAGCCTGTGATTCTGCAAAATCACACAGCTGAAGTATGTATACACTGGTGTTCTAGACCACTTAGGAAAAGAATGAAAAGCACTCTGAGCATCCCTACAACATTTCCCTTAAAACACAGAAGAGTATATGATTAATGTGTTCATTTAACAATTTTGCATTTCATAACTCTAGAAAACCCCTGCTGACAACGTGCAGACTTAGATGGATACAGTGCAAATCAAAAGCAGGAGTATCTGGCAAAGGGATGTCTTTTTGTGGATATAAATATTCTTTTGCTCCAGTATGTGTGAAGTTTCCAAGACACACTGACACAATTGTAAGGAATTTTGTAGCTTAATGTTATTACCATATTTAGCACTGTTTATTCTTCATCCAGAAGAATTTTTTATAAAACATTTCTAGGACCGGATATGCATGTTGCAACACAAGACAAATATTTAAACTTAACTCCATAAATTCTAGATTACTGAGTTTCCTAAAAGACATGTAGTTTCGTGCTGTTTATCTCTCAAGGAGAGACCACACAAAAAAAAGTCTCAATTTTTCATCATTTAAAAATGAATACTTTTGCCACGATACTGGAATATTTAAACTCAGCTCCAGTGAGTGATATTGGCAGAAGCTCCTACACCAAGATTAGAAGAAAGAATACCTGGACAGGAAGGGCTTCATTAATAAAGAAAATGCTTTAATTTTCAGGGTTTTTTTTCCCTGAAACTCACACTTGAATTTCCTCACCTATTCCACTGGGCAACAGACCCTACTAAACACATTCCTTCTCATTGTAGGAAAGTACAAAGAACATATCACAGAGGCTTCTAGGAAATGGGATTTAAAAAAAAAATTCAAGGAGGCATCAGTCCATAACCTAACACAAGGAATATGACAGATAAAAAGTTCATTATTTTGGTTGTTATAACCAATGGCTAATACACAGCAATGGCAAAAAAAAGTACTACCCATGACATAACAGAAACATCTTCCACAAAGAATGGAACTAAGTCTTCAGATGCAATGTCACTTCATGAGTGTTAAATGAGAAAGAATCACAGAATCAGAATATGTTGAATTGGAAGGGACCTATCAGGCTCAATTAAGCCCAACTGTTGGCCCTGGACACCCCAAGAGTCACATGTGCCTGAGAGCATTGTTCAAACACTTCTTGAACTCAAGACAGGCTTGGTGCTGTGACCACTGCCCTGAGAAAACTATTCCACTGCCCAACCACTCTCTGGGTGGAAAACTTCTTGATACCCAACCTAAACCTCTCCTGACTCAGCTTTATGCCCCTCCCTTGAGTCCTGTCATGGATCACAAGTGTCAAGATATCTGTACCTGACCCTCCTCTTTCCCTCACAAGGAAGTTGTAACTGCAATGATGCCTCCCCTCAGTCTCCCCTTCTCCAGGCTGAACACACCAAGTGACCTCAGCCATCCCTCACAGGGCTCCTGCTCCAGTCCCTTCACCATCCTTGTTGCTCTCTTCTGGATGTTCTCTAAGAGCTTAATGTTTATTTTATATTGTGGCACCCAAACCTGCCCCCCAGCACTCCCAGTGCAGAGCAGAGCCGGACAATCCCCTCCCTTGCCTGGCTGGTGATGCTGTGCCTGATGCCCCCCAGGATCCTTTCCACAATGAAAAACAGTATCACTGAACTTGGTGTCTCTCTACTAAGAGGAAACACCTATGAACCACCCCTAACAAAGATACTGTCTACGGAAGTATATCTGTAGATTATGTTTCTATATAAAAATACACAGATATAAATATATTTTACAAGGTTTTTTTTCTGGCTATACTTAAAACAAAAACCATATAGCAAAATCAGTTTGACTCCTCTTACAGAGAAACAGAAATTTTGGTTTGATGTTCCTAGTTATTTCCTAATAACTAGGAATGATGTTCCTCATTATTTTCTTTACAATAAAATCAGTTATTCATACAGGGACAGGTTTAAAAGCATTATTACAGCAAGGTAAAATATCTCTTGCTCCTTCCAATGCTTCTTTGATTCTCTCAATGTCTTTCTAAAGTACTGTCCAAATTGCCATTTCACCCAGTGAAAATCACCCTGTCCAAGCTGTATTTCAAATACAACAGGTTTATTTTTATGCCAGAATCTTATAACTATATCTGATTTGGAAACTCCTAGTTATGGACATCACTGCAATCCAGTCAGTTGCTAACAGCTTCTCTGGAAGAAGCAAAGGACAATTATTTCTAAATAGGGCACCTTAGCTTTCTGTTACTTCAGACTGCTTAAACCAAATTTGTGGCTTTCAGAGCTGAGCTAAGGAAAGGCAGTCTTATCTTTTCTACAGCTGCATTCCCTAGGCTCCTCCACTTTTCCTGCCTCTGGCCTTCAGGTGAATGGGAAACTACTCAAACTATGATGCAGCAATCAAGCAGCCAAGCAAAAGGAAGCCATCAACTTGCAGCCACAGTGGCTCCCTGAAGCAGTACCTCGCCCAGCTGCATGAGCCCTGGCACAAGGGGCAGTGAGGAACTCCGGCTAGAACTTAGATCATCAAAACATTTTGCAGAAATAAACTCTATGTGTTTATGCCTTCTCATAACATCAGCAGTGTCTCAAGAAGGGCTACAAAAGTCAAGAAAAACTTCATTTTGGACAGAGGTCACTTAAGAAATGTTCATATCTGCAAATAAGTGGTCCTAAGGTAACCAGCTAGATGAGACAATGCTTCCAAAGCCAGCCCTCACTGCGAAACTCCTAAACACAGGCAAGTCTGGGCATAGCATTATGAAACAGTATTTCGCGGCTGTGGTTTTTTTAATTAGTGAGATCAAGGTTATGGAAAGTAAACTGTTACAGTTTAAGTTTTATAATTATCTAAAAACACTGAGCAAGGCAATTTCAGCAGTGTTCAAACATTTCCTTCAGAGCCCCTCCAATGAGTGCTCTGAAGCACCTTCTTTTTTTATGGTCTCTACTTCCCCATTTATTTTTCAACTCTTACATGAATGATAAACTCAAGTATGATGGAGTCTTTTACAATTACTGCTAAATAGTCTCTACCTCTAGGGTTCCATGTTAATGTGTTGTACTATCCTAAAAGAGGGGGCAAAAATCCTCTCTGACATTTTGACGGGAAGCCATAACACCATACCATACTGTATTCATTTCCACTAGTAAACAAACTTACAAGGGGAATACACTTCTGAACCATTAAGAGACTTTAATCTAGCTCCTTTTGTAAACTGATCCAGTTGATCTGTCTGATTCAAGAACCATGCAAAAATCTTTAAATCCCAATCTGCAAGGTTTGCTTTACAATTTTTTTTAAAAAATAAACTAAATTGGTTCAAAAACTAGTAGACAGTCTTTAAAGTAAGCTGATAGAACAAACCTTCTGTTTTGTAGCTTATAAAAATACTCCTATGTCCGCATAAATATCTTGCTTTACTGTTACTTGCAAACAAGCCTTTTAGTTTACAAAACATAATTCACGTTTACATGTAGATTAGACTCAAATATTTCAATAAAGAAAATGCACTTTGTCCTTCTCATGTTTGAGAAATCATTGGTAACATCAACTATGCTGATACCATCAGACCTAAATCAGAAAACCATTCTTACTAACAGCAGTATGTTTGGTACTTAAAATATCTATTCACAAAGCAGTGCAAAAAATGGCAAACCCAGTTTCAGAACAGTAGTTTGAAATGGCCAAAAGCCATATTACATTAAAAAACTTGAGGGGAAAATGGAAGAATGGGAAGTTGATATGGGCTATTACAATTTAATTACACCTACACATTTAAAACACATGAAGCTCACAGTTAGGATGCATGACTGCCCACAGCTCCCAAATACTCTCCTACAAGTTCTGTGGCCTTCATGTCAGCATGACCTTGCAGATTCTGGTCGTGCTTTTAATAGATCTCACAGTATCACTGCAGACCACAACAAAACCATCACTTTCTCTTGAAAATATTTTATGCACTTAATAATGCAACTACAAAGGAACCCCTCCACAAGTTTCTGGGGGGTGTGAAAATTTCTGAAGTAAATTCAGAAGACAGACTACAATTATACACTATGATCCTCATCACAAACTTTTATTTACTTTACAGCACAAAGAGACAGGCTCAGTTTGTCCAAGTCACTAAGCACACAGCAACACAGAGAAGCCATCAGAGCTCATTTGTAAACAGATTTTCCCGTCAATGGCCACTCAGTGAAATAGGTTTCCCAGCAATGTCATATAAATGTTTAGTCATGGATTGTTGCATCCATATAGGGGAAAGTAGCCAGTGTAATTCACAGAGTAAAATCTGTGCAACTCCTTGAGTCCTGGAACACACCAAGACAACAAGTTATGTGTGTAAGAACACACATAACTAATCTTCTCTGCTTTCTAATCTCTTTTCTCTTGTCAGATACAGGAGGACGGGTATCTCAGTGTAGAGACAGAATCACAGAATTGTTGAAGTTGTAGAAGAATCTCTAAGATCATAACATAAAATATGAAAACAGTTAAATGGAAATGGAAAGGAAAGGTACTGGAAGTCCAGAATAATATCAGTAATCCAGGACTAGAAGTCAAAAAGGATAATGGAGACAAAACAGGAAGAAAAAACAACAACAACAACAACAAAAAACACACACACAAACTCAGACAAATAATAAAGAGAAGACTAGGACCTCAATGATTAAATATAAGGATGTAAGAGAAATGGGGAAGAGAAAGGAAAGGGTGTCTAACAGTGCTAGGAAATGGAAACCAGTGAAGTGAAGAAAAATGCTGAGATGAACAAGATGTCATGTTTGATAAGGAATAACTGGGGAAGAGTGAGAAGGCAAAAGAGAAGAAGCAGTGGTAAAAATAGAAGAAAGCAACCTGAATATTTCTGGCAAATAACTCAATCTTTCAATGGGAAAAAGAATCTATTACAGAATCCAACATTTCAGGAAAATATACTTTCCTTTTTGCTATCATATGTCTATAAAGTCTACGAACCATCTATCTCCCACAAAGTACTGCCACTTACTGTTGCAAGTAAGTTTCAAATAGGATCTCAAAGTGCTTGTCCCTATGTGAAACATGCTTCACTTGGTTTGCTTTGAAAACCGAAGGGAGTACACCCAAGACTGTTAAAAGAAAATTAAGCTGAACGTATTTGAGTCTTGAGGCAGCCTATTATCTCAATTCAGCCTTTAGGCATTAACATTCCAATTCTAGGTGCAATCACAGAATGGTATTTTCCACTTCACAGATTCACAGAATATTTTGAGTTGGAAGGGACACTCAAGGAGCATGGAGTCCAACTCTTAAGCGAATGGCCCATTCAGGGATTGAATCCACAGCCTTGGTGTTATTAGTACCATGCTCTAACCAACTGACTTTCCAAGGGACTCCTAACTGTACTTGGGACTTCAGTGAGATCTGAGTGATCTGAAAAAGAATTACTGTAGAGGAGGCTGCTTTCTGTAAGACCTTCACCTGCTGCAGATGTTGGAAGAAGCAAACAAGCCCAGAACAATTCTGGTTCTGGCTCCTTTAGCATTCAAACCAGAAAGCAAAACCACTGGGAGTCATACCTTAAGTACCCTCACGGGAAAAACTAGAAATTCTCAAATACAGCAGAAAATTAACAGAAAATATTAACTCCAATCACAGTGGGCATTGTATTCAAGGAGAATAAAACCCACTGAGTATTTGTGAGCACTGGGCACTGTGTTGACAGTGGTAAATAATCCTTCACTTTCAACTTGAAGTTCAAGACTATGCAATAAGTAAGACAGATGGCAACATCCATAAAATAGTGAACAGCAGCTTGCAGCAAGTCAGATTCCTCCTGCATGTGATACCAGCCCTGACAGAGGAAGTTGACAAAGACTCTACATCCCACATATAACTAAAGCTGACTGAGGGAAGACTGGATAACCAAGTCTTATTTAGTATTTTCTAGCTTTGGCGTTTCCTCCTTTTGCAATGCTAATCAGTAGAATTAGATTATTTTCAAGTAACTTACGAACATGGTTGTGCAAACTTCTATTTATTACCACCTCACGCACAACCAAGTTTTTGCAAGCTAGTATATACAGCATGCAAGCAGAGATAAGGTTTATGAAAAGCCACAAAAGTATGACACACACCACTAAGTATTTGCAGATACAAACAGCAATAAAATTCTGCACCAGGACTGAAGAGGAAGTAAAGACTGAACTAAAATGTGCTTGATTAATAAGAAATGAATCATGATATTACATAGTTATTAAGCTTGTGACAATAAGCCCGCCCATTCTGCAATGACAAAGTGATTTAAAAAAAAAATGTATAAAAAGCATCACTCAACTGGGTTTATGAGAACCTGTGAATATAAATATAAAAGACATCATGCTAGGAAAGCTAAAGCCTAACAGGACAGGTTATTCTTTTTTACAGCGTGGGAGGTGAGACTCCGGAACAGGCTGCCCAGAGAAGCTATGGGTGTTCCCTCCCTCCAAGTGTTCAAGGCCAAGTTGGATGGGGCTCTAAGCAATCTAGCTCACTGGAAAGTGTCCCTGCCCATGGCAGGGGACTGGACTAGGTGATCTTCAAGGTCTCTTCAAACCCAAACCATTCTATGATTCTACAGGTGAACAATTTTGAGGGGTAGAAAATATAGCAGTGAAGACTAGATAATTATAGATGCTCTTTGCACTTTCTTCTACAGCCCTATATATACACACACACACACAGATGAATTAACCACCTACATATTTTACCCAAGTAAAGGATACCTGAAAGGGAATGCATTCATGTACCAATGTACCAAATAAAAACAGTCTTACACAACTGTCTTGCTTCAGCTGACGTATTTTTGACCCCGCGTTAGCATAACATTTCCTAATAGCTGTGATAGTTGTGCCAGTACTAATTCCACATGGACAAAAATTTCACACACTGGTCGGGTGCATCAAGAACTTATGAAGTACTTCTCTGATTAAAAAGCTGGAGTAATGACCAGGGTAATACTTGACTCAAAGACAAACAAATAACAAACAGGACATGCTATATATGAGAAACACCTCTACAACTGAGACAGTAGTATGACAAAGCCATCTTTCACTATTACTGTGGAGAGCAACAAAATTATCTTCCTTCATTCAACTTAGGAATACAGTCGTTCATAAATGAAACCGTGAAAATATTGGCTCCTAGGTGATGTGTAGTTGAGTTTGACATTTGATTGGGAAACTATTTTGCCCTAGTAAGATCCAGTAAAACACTAGCAGAATTTATTTTAAAATAGTAACATAATAGAGGGCTTTGGATAAGCTTGCTGCATCTTTCAGGTTCTTTGTCTGATATCAGACTACACAGCTACAGTAGCAGTATGATGGCTTCTACTACAAATAGCCATTTAATCAGCATTATTTCTGGCAGAAATGCAAACAAAGTTGTTGTGTACAAAGATCTCATACCTTTTATACCTGCTTGAAACCATCCTGGAGGAGTCCTAAAAGAAACAAAAAGGAAAAATTAATTAATATTTTTCTTGTAGCTATACCGCCAAAATACCTTATCACTCCACAGAAAACTAAGTCTGCAGTGAGAGCAGTCCCACTGTAAAAGTCAGTTTTGCATTATTTTGTTGTCAGGTATAGACAATATCAGGACTACTGCCACTATGTTACAGCTTCTGAGCATCATCCAGAAGCCTTAAGTGTCTGGCTCTGATTATATCATAAAACTGGATGCACTTATTCCATCCCCCTGCAAGCACAACATGTGAAACAGCTCACACCCTGCCACCAGTACACCTCCACTACAAACTAGTATGGAAACACATGTGCACTTTGGTAGTTGCTCATCAACTTGTCCAAGAGCAGTAGAGCAAAACTGTTTAGCTTCCTCAGCACCACTGTCCTTCCGGATGGGAACAAAAACTGAAGCTGTCAAGTACAAAAATTAAGACATGTTTCAACTGGTAAACAAGGGCTCAGATTTGACAGAGTAAGTCCATAAATATTTTTCAGGATGTTGTAAGAACATGAACCAATTATTTTCTTAGTCATAGGCAAAACACCCCCCAGCAAATAACAAGTAAATAGTCAGGAAAGAATATTTAAGGAGTTAAAGGACAATTGCCTTTATGAGAAAAAAAAAGGCAACGTACGAAATGCTGTCTACTTAAAACACTTAATGCAGGCAAAGAAGTAAATGAGCTCTCAAAACAAGATGCAAGAGAAATTCCATCCACCCTGAAAATTCTACAAAACATTACATTGCCTTCACTAATCAGCACACTAGTGACTTTGTAAGTAAATAAATAAACTAAAAATTAGGATAGAAAGAGTATTTTACTACAGAAAATAGAATTTAAAAAAATATTTGTATTATAGAAAAAAAAACTTCATCTAAAGTACATTTTATTTTATGAAGCATTTTCCATTTCTGCCATAGGTGCTATACCTTATCCCTAAGATAAGCAGAACAAAATTCAACAAATTCATGGGAACTATTTAAAGAAACCCACAAATTTGGCAAAATTGCTGGTTTAACACTGATAACTATTTTTATCATTGATGACAGCATCTGAAAATTAGTGATTCACAGCTGTGAAACAGAAACCTAATTTTACCTCTAGAAGGGCAGAGAAACAATTTTAAACGTTACCAATGCTATTTTTAAAGTTTACTTAAGGGTAGGTTATCTTTGAAAGTCATGGAAGCAAGGGAAGGTTTCTGAGGACTAAAATGAAGTAAATGTCATTCCTTTCTTCAAGAAGGATCATCCAGGGAACTACAGGACAGTCCTTAGCTCAGTTCCTGAGTAGGAAATGGAATAAATCCTCAAGGACAGGAAGGTGAAATCAGCATGGATATATAAAGGGAACACCATGCCTGACCTGACAGCCTTCTGTGATGAGAGGACTTGGTGAATGAAGGCAAAACAGATGATGCTTACCTAGATGTCAGCAAAGCTTTCAACACCTTCCCACACAACATATGTATATGGAAATAGAGGCCAGATAAGCAGACCATGAGATGCAGTGACTACCGGGTCCAAAGGGTTATGAGCAGCAGCATACAGTCCAGCTGGACAACAGCCACTTTGCAGGGATTGATATAGGGGCTAGTACAGTTTAATGACTTCATTAGTGACCTGAATTATGAGACAAAGTACAGCCTCAGCAAGCTGGCACACTACAAACAAGTTGCATGAGAGTTTAACAATACATCAGGTGGCTGTGTTGCCATCTAGAGGGACACAGGCTGGAAAATGGGCTTACAGAGACCCCATGAAGTCCAAAACAAAGGAAATTGCCAAGTCCTGCACCTGAGTCTGGGGATGAATAATCCCAAGGAGGAGTACATGCGGTGGAAAGCTGCTGTGCAGAAAAGAACCCAGGTGTCCTGGTGGACATCAAGTCGAACATAAGCCATCTCTGCGCCCTTGCAGCAAAGGCCCATGGCATCCTCGGGATGCACTGCCAGCAGGTTGAAGGACAGCATCCTGAGGAGAGTTACAAAGACAGTGAAGGGACTAGAGGAGAATTCACACAAGGAGTTGCTGAGGTCACTTGGCTTGTTCAGCCTGGACAAGACCTGGGGGAAACCTCATTGCAGTTACAACTTCCTCATGAAGGGACAAGGACAGTCAGGAACTGATCTCTTCTCAGTGGTGACCAGTGACAGGACCCAAGAGAATGCCAGAAGGTGTGTCAGTGTAGACTTAGTTTGGCTATAAGGAAAAAGTTCTTCACATCTCAGGGTGGTTTGGCACACCTGACATCTCAAGAAGCATTTGGACAATACTCTCAGGCACATGGTGTGACTCCTGGGGTGTCCTGTTCAGGGATGGGATTTGGACTCGTGGGTCCCCTCCAACTAAGCATGTTCTCTAATTCTCCTCTGCTCAGCCCTGGTGAGACCACAGCTGGCATGCTGGGTCCAGTTCTGGACTTCTCAGTATGAGAACAATAGACTGGAGAGACTCCAGCAAAGCTGGACATATGATTAAAGGTCTGGAGCATCTGACACATAAAAAGCTGAAAGTGCTGGAAATGTTCAGCCAGAAGAATTTGAGGTTACTCAGGAGGTATCTTGCCAATGTGTACAAATTCTTGATGGGGTAAAGATGATGGAGACATATTTCTATCCACTGTGATAATAAAAACCCCACTGGCTACAGTCCTGAGCAATTTGCTACACATATCCTGCTTTGTCTGCAAGACTTGGACTGGAGACTTCCCAAGATCCCTTCAAGCCTTAAAGATTTTTAGCTTTAAGACAGTCAGCAGTAACTGATAAGTGATTTGACTCTGAGGTACCTGAAGAGATTCAAATTGTTTCATCTAATACATTAAGATACATGTTCCCTGTTATCTGAGAACTGAAAAGCCACATCAGTAACATCAGACACAGCTCCTGGTGGTGATGGCCTCAAAGCATCCCAGCTGCCCCATTAGCTATGGGCAAGCAGTTCAATTGCCTTTTTAGGCTTGGATGGAGAGTTACATTGGGTCTAAATTTTGCCTAACTGCCTGCAGATACAATAAAGTAGGAACTCTGGGCTCTAATCTTCCTCAGTTATTTTTTTAACAGCTTCTTTTTTTCAGGAAAATGCTTCCTTGGGAACATAAGCCTCTGTTTGCAGTGAAAGGCAGAATTCATGAGAAAGGGAGAAATTGCACCTGAGACTGCAGTCTGGTGAAGTGCACATACCTTTCAAAGAAATCTTAAGGTAAGAGATGCTTGTTTTGTACTCTAGACACTAAAAAGATGCAATGAATGCACTGTATATCCTCATATTTGCTAAAACATTTTCATATACTAAATGCAAATATAAGCTGTAAAGCAATTACGTAGACTTGTACATTTAATTCAACAGGACACTTTTAAAAGTTTGGCACTACTATTCAGAAAAGCCAGCTCTTCAGAAAAAGCTGGGAAAGCAAACAAATGCTCAGATATGAAATACATAGCAAATGCTCTCATTTGCTACAAATGACAGCTGTTAAAACAAACAAACAAAAAAACCTTGACTCAATTAACAAGTCCTTTGTAACAGATGTTTCTACAGTAAATACTAGTCGTTTTTATTTCTGTAGTTAAAACTAACTGTGAACAAAAAGTTTAAAATGCATTTCTGATGCACAAAAAAAAATTCCTCTGAACACCATATTAATATTGCAGATTTGGTAAATTATGATTTTTATTACTTTGAAATCTCTAATGTAAATGCAAACCAATAATTCTTTAAAGTGATGATGAAAGCACTAGGAAAATGTATTATTTACCTCTGTTCTCATCTTATGAAATTTATTTTGTGTGGGTTCAAAAGTCTCTGGCAACATGAATGTTAGTAGTCACACTGTAAACAGCATTATGTGCCTATAAATAAAAAAATAATCTAAGCTTTCCAACTATTCAGAAGATCTTAAAATGACGCAAGCATCTATAATTTAAGATCTTGTCTCCTCCACTTTTGGAGAACTGAAGGTTGGCAGAACGTGAAGAAAGGGAAGGAGAAAAGGAGGGACATGCCTCTTCTGACAGAGAGTTAACCTAAAAGGAGATGACTATTCTTGTACATAAATACTTATTTACAAATCTGGCTTACATTCCTTAATATTTTTTAACTTTGATTTTTAACTCGCATTTAAATTATCTAATCATTACTATAAAAGTGAATGATTTGTCACAAGCAACGAAGAGACCCATTCATTTGAATGTCACCCTCTAAAAGAGGAATTCTTTTTATAGTCTGTGGAAATCTTGAATGGAAAAACAGTAAGTAAAGAAGTAATCCATAACAGTGCTAATGGTTTCTTTCATACTGGTGAAAAAATACTGCTGCCAAAAGACATCTACCAACATCAATTCTTTGTCCGAGGCTGAAATCAAACACTCACTTCAATGCAGCATTCCAAACACAGCCTTAAAATTATTTTTATTTTTTGCACATGATCTCAGGCAGCTTGCATTACCTTTTAACAGTACATACCTCACTAATAAACCAAATTATTAGTGAACACTCTGCAGAGTGACATACATCAGCATTGCTCCAGAAAATTGGTTATGTTCCCTTTTTGTTTTGTCTACAAAAGTGATTGTGTGGATGGTATTAATGCAGGAGAGGGTGTGATCTACGTGAAAAAAACAAGGAAAAAGAAAACATTTCTCTCATTCCACATGAGCTCCTTCATCTGATTCACTGCACAGACTAACACACAGACATGCACCTGTTGCACAAGAGAATATATAAAGGACAGAAAAGGCAGCTGAGACTATTTCAATTAATGAAACCATTTACTGCCAATTAAATCTCTGTCAAACTAGGATGCAAGGAACTTGGCTAACTCTCCTCTTTGCTCTTGGCTCATCTTGGTATTTCATCTGGCCAACAGAGAGATTATATAAACAAGCTGGTCATCGGGCTTTAAATAAATAGAATTGTCTGTGTTTACAAGTGTCTGACAAAGTTTTCCAGATGTTAAACCAACCATACTATTACAAATTTGCTAGTTAAAATGCCCTAACAAACATTGTTTTTAAACAAGTACAGACTTTGGAATCAGCTGGACTATGTAAAAGGTTCACTGGAATCCCTTGAAACACTACTTTAAGTTTTGCAAACAATTAAAGCAAATCCCGTGGTTAAAATCAGGCTGTTAGGGCTCACTAGTATATATACTTACATGAAGAATATGCACACTGTTTTGAAATAGAACTATACACTAGTGCAAATTATTACTATATCATGATATTCCTGCAACATGCAAGGTTAAATTTTGACTGAAATTAGGCTATCAAAGTAATTTTCTTTTCATATGTAATTCAAATATGGGCTTCCTAAAAAGTTTCTGATATATTCTTCAAGATGTGAGCAAATACAACTTCCCTACATGGAAGAAGGAGGTCTGCTGCTGGGGTTTCTTGCCTTTTTTACGTATCAAGGTAGATTCTATCTCCATCCAGCAAATCAAGTTAACTCCTCCACCTTAAATCACATCTTGATTAACTACAGCTACTTCTCCCATTAAGTACAACTCCGCATTGAGATTTGTTTGGAAATGGCAGTTACGTATCTTCTGCAATACAGACAAGGTTTCATTCAGCTCTTAAGTGGGATAACATCTAAATGTTAAACAACTGAAAGGCAATCTGACCCTAATACAAACCAGGAATGACTGCAGATGTGAAAAACAGCAAAAAGACAGATGAAATACCTTTCTTCTCTTCCCATCAAAATTTACCAAAAGCAACTTTCCCTCAAAAGTCAAGAGATACCATTTACCTTCCATTCCTGAATCACAGAATCAAAGAATATGCTGAGTTGGAAAGGAACCATCAGAATCATCAAGTCCAATTCTTGTCCTAAACAGAATACCCCAAGGATCACACAGTGTGACTGAGAGCACTGTCCAAACACTTCTTGAGCTCTGTCAGGCTTGGTGCTGTGATCACTGCCCTGGGGAGCCTGTTCCAGTGCCCAACCACCCTACAGGTGAAGAGTTTTTTCCTGATATCCAACCTAAACCTCTCCCGACTCAGCTTTATGCCATTTCCTCGGGTCCTGTCACTGCTCACAAGAGTGAAGAGATCAGTACCTGCTCCTCCTCCTCCCCTTGTGAGGATGAAGACCAAAATGAGGTCTCTCTTCAATCTCCTCCAGGCTGAACAGATCAAGTGACCTCAGCTGCTCCTCACACGGCTCCCACTCCCTACCCTTCATCATCCCTGTGGCTCTCCTCTGAATGCTCTCTAATAGCTTTTTTTAAATGTCTTTTACACATTGTGGCACCCAAAACTGCATACAGGACTCAAGGTGAGGCCGCCCCAGTGCAGAACAGAGCGGGACAATCCCCTCCCTTGCATGGCTGATGATGCTGTGCCTGATGCCTCCCAGGACATGGCTGGCCCTCCTGGCTGTCAGGGCACTGCTGGCTCGTGTTCAACTTTCCACGGACCAGGACCTCCAGGTCTCTTTCCTGCTCTCCAGTCTATGCATATAACCAGAACTGCACCATTCCAGGCGAAGGATTTGGCACCTGCCCTTGTTAGATTTCATACAGTTGGTGATTTCCCAATTCTCTAATTTGTCATGGTCTATCTACTTGGCCTTTCTGCCCATGAGGGAATTGACAGTTCCTCTCAATTGTGTCACCCCTTTGAAAACATCTAGAGATGTTTTTCACAGAAATGCAACACAACTTTGTAAAACTTTATTTTTTACAGCCTCATCTACTATCTTTAATTAATATGTAATAATAGATCTACTAAAATGCCTGGGTTCAAGTGATAGATATTACTCCTGCAAAGCCAAGGGAGTTATGACTTATCTGCCTGTTTACACAGAGCCAGGGGGCCATGGAGAAACATTGCAAGAACACCTAGGGAATCAATCAGAGTTCTAACAGAAAAGTAAGTACCCTCAATTTGTACCTATGAAGAAATCTATTAAGGACATAAGGTGAGAGAAAATAATTAAAGAAATACCTGCAGGTAACACAAGTAACTCCCAGGTAAGTCAAGCATCTTCCAGAAGAAAACAGCTCCCAGAAATAAGGAAACCAGAAACACACTTTTGAACAAATTAAAAGAGCTTTTTAAAATTTTGTTATTCTCTATTTCTATATTCAAGCAATATTCACCACTGAAGAGTCAGAAAAAGAGCTCAGGACAAGCAGTTAGGCACTCAGAACAAAAGCTGTGAAGGAGCTGATTAGATCAGGCTGGAAAAACCTGACTAGATCTCAGGTGACTCACAAAAAAAGCAGAGCACGAAAAATGATCAGAAAGACAATGTGGTATCCCTAAGAAATACGAATCTGTAGGCTCCCCTCAGATGAAAGTATTTGAAATCACACAAGGGCTGAACTACAACTCAAAGCAGTGTTTTCAGAGCAGGAAACCTAGGTCTGTGTTGCATACTCCAGCGTGTTGATTAAAGGTATGCAGTTGTTTCTGAGCTAGCAAAGACTAGTAATGTCCTTGTAGCACTACACAGGCAGCCAAAACTGGTGCTGTGATGTTCATACTATTTAAGAGGACTGGTTCCTGGTACATGATTCTTCAAACAGTCCTCAGGTATGACATAAAAGAGCATTATTAGGTAGCATGAACCAAAACCATGCCAGAAAATGTTGCTAATAATTAAGCCACAGGCTCTATCAGCAGTGCAGCAGTTGAGCTCACACCCAGGTCTTGTACTTTTTAACAGTATAAATGTAGTCAGACTGTCTCCACCAAACAACTATGAATTAGATTCCTCCTCCCTCCTGATCCTGCTCCAGCCATCCTCCCACCACCATGGAACTGGAATATGCACCTTCCAAACGCACCAGCACATCTGAGTAACTACTGCTATGGTATTCTCTAACAATTAATAACATGAATGTATGATACATGCTACAAAATGTCTGACAACTATTGCTATGTGTATTTGTGCAGAGTATACATTTCAGCTCATCTTTCAGCAACACCAAGCAAGCTGTCTCCTCTCTCCACCTTACAGCAGGGATCCTCTTGGTCCTTGGTCCATGCTAGTTCTTGCAGAAAAGAACCTCCTCCCGCTCTCTACACAGCCAGCTGGTACTCGTAACTGTTACCTAGGCTTCAGATTTGTTCCTGGCATGAAAGCAGTATTAATTAAAATTCTCTCTCTAGAGTAGAAGCACAGGAAAGTGCAGGAATCAGGAGTATTTCCATACCTTACAAAAGCCTTTAATATCAGTCAGGAAGATACATCAGGAAGATCCTCTTTTTCAATAAATTTGTATGCGCTCAATGACTCTTCTTGCCAAAGAAACCTCAGCTACAGCTTATCATTATACTTTCAGGGTCACTTGTTTCCTCACAAAAAAAAAANNAAAAAAAAAAAAAAAAAAAAAGACTGGGAGGGGATACCCACTAACCCAGCTGACTTAAAAAGCTAGTCTAAAACAGAAAACATGTGGGGGGAAAAAAAATGTCCGAGCTGCATCCTCAAGGCTACATGTTGCTTAGCCAAGCAACTTTATCTGGCTCATAGGCAATTTACAGCCACCCTCTTTCCCTTTGGTCTCACATCAGTAACCCCTAGCTCTCAGCTCCCTGATTTCTTAGGGGCAAAAAGGATCACAATTTCACTTGAAAGCACTTTCCAAAAGCAGCAGTATTGGATAGTGCACATGCAGTACAACTGAGTCAGATTTGCATGTGCAGATCCTTTGGCACAGCAAAACCCACTGAACATGCATGGATCCGCAGCACTCTACCAACAGACACACATCATACACTAAATTTGCTCACATGGCAGGAGAGGAGGAAGATTTTGGCAGAGAAAACCTATGTTGTTACAACAACATCTTCTGACATAGCCCATTCCGATGAGAAATTCAGACTCCACTGTTTTAAAATCTGCTGTTCTACTAAAAACACAAATCCATTCAATGTAACTAAAAACTAGCAATCTCATTTTTATCAAAACAAATCCTTGAGTGTAGTTAAAGCCTCCAGTTACACCAGACAAAAACACCATGCAACATTATTACTCAAACTCAGAGGTTACCTTGAAGATTAATTAAAAACTTACTATATAGAGTGGGGTTTTTCCAACCTGCAATAATACATACAGAAAAAAGCAATTAAAGCAAATCAAGAATGCAAAGTCAATCAATTCAGAACAGGTCAGAATGTCCTAGACCTATGCAACTTTCATTCAAACTCATGATACTGCCCTTCCTGACATCATGATGTATTTTTCCACAACATCTTTTAAGTGGAACACAAAGAACAGTACTCAGTGAGTAATGTTCAATATTTTGCATTTGCTAGCTCTTCAGTAAGTGGACACATGCCTTAATTACTTCATTATTAACATACTCAAACTGCTCTGAATATAGGTCCGTTTTGCTAGAAATTACCTGAGTGACTGCCTGATCATGTGTGACCATGAAAACATGAAATTCCTGTGCTCCTGTTTTCCTTACACAGATCACAAAAATCATCTGGGTCTCCCAAGCCATGGGAGCCATGGCAGATAGTAACTGAAGCACCTGGTTCATGTCATGACCTGCACATCGCAGCAAATTTCCCCCAGCTAACATCATTTTAAAAGCACTGCACACACACAAAAATGACTTAAGGTGCAAATGTACTTTAAAAATTAGTGATCTTTTAATACTTATCATTGAATTTGAATACTTTTTAACTAATTTTTATGCAAACACTTTTAGACATATAGTCAAATTTCCTCATGAATTTTCTACTGCAGTCACTAATATTGCTTAAGTGCTTTGTGGATACTAATGACTGCTTTCATATCATCTCTGTGAAGTGGATTACACTCCACCTGCAAATAGAAAACTCAAGATGAATATTATCTGGTAGTTAACTCTCAGAGTCATATAACCTGATTTGGCAGAATTACTTAGAACTTCCAAACTCAAACATACGTCACCATAATTAACGTATTTCTGTACTTTAATCACATTTACTTCCTTACTTTAAAAAAAAATACTTGTATTATAATCATGTTATTATGCAAAATAATTACTGGTCTAACATCTAAAAAATGTAGTGCTGAAAAAAAAAAAAACATGTTTAATACATTTAGGCATGCCTAGTGTAGCACAACCACATTTTCTTTATGGATGGAAATTAACATCAAGCCACATCACAGCAAAATACTTACAAAAGATGAAATACAACTCTTGAATGCATGCACACCGTTCTTCTTTGCAAGAATGACATGAAACCTAGATGCCAGACACCTTTGAAAAGCTGTGGTCATGTATGAATAGGCATGAATATTATTACCACATACTTTGTATAATGAGAGTAATTGTAAAATGATGTTGTATGACATTACACTGCTAAATGAAAAGCCAGAAAAGGTAAAATAGGCAAGAAGTGCAACTTTAGTTGACTGGTTTATTTGGCAGTATATTCTCAGCACAAGATTCAAGTACAAAACTGAGGTTTTCAGCTGTCCTTCTGAAAGGAGATGCATGTAACAAATTCAGATCCCTGTACTTCTCAGTCTGCCACAAAGCTAAGAAGGAATTTTATTCCTTACCTTTATTTATTGCTTTCAGCAAAGCTTATAAGGTGCCTCTATTGAACATTTAAACATTAAACACTGATGTGTATCTTTGCTTCCAAAAACTTCAACGTGTTAGGCCACATTTAAAGAAAATAATTGTATTTAAGCAAACAGAACTACACTTCTGTACAAATATCTTTGGATCACGTTCCTTTTAGAAAGTGCCTGCAATGTTTTGGTGAAACGTTAAACATTTTAGAATAAAAGGTTAAAAAAAGATCAGATGTGGTTTTCCTTCAATTTTCTAAGGATTTTGAATGACTTACAACTAAATGCACAAAGCATAACTAAAGGGTCATGTTAATAAATCAAGTTCAAACTACTTCACCAGCCACCTAACCTATTCATACTGAAGTTACTACAATGAACCCAACCTACTGTGACATAATTTCATAGTGGTACCGTTAATGCTAATTATGTAGACATTTCATCCTATCCTCACCTCCAGTCAACAAGGATTCTTTCAAAGGTGCTGGGTAATTTCTACACTAAATTGAACGATTATCCAAGCATCTATCACAAGCTAACCTCTTGCAGAGAACAAAAACCTGCATTGCTGCTACAGAGAGGAGTGAGAGCAACTCAAGACGTAGCAACACTACTGTGTATGTAAGTCAGCGTTCTGAGCTGAAAACTAGGGCAGCTTTGCCTTCTGTTGTCTTGGATTAACAGCTCCACAGGAATTCAGTACTAGGATCAAGCTTTAGTCTGTCTGCTAACGCACATAATTTGTACTTACTGCAAGAATATAATACAACTTACAGTCTAACAAGGTTAAGTGCTACAAATGAAGTGGTATTTTTTTGTCTAGCAAATCCATTCTATGCTTGTGACTGCAATTCAGTGTGGATGTTTAACTGTCTAAAATGTATCTCACAAAGCTGTATCTTGTATAAAATAATTTTGTAAGATTCAACATCTTAATTTCTTCAATTTCTTGTTCATATACATGCGAAGACTGATACAGGGAGAGCAAGAAACGTGCATTACAATTGCATACACAAAGCAAATTAATGGTTGGAACAAAATTACTGCTATTTCCAACTGAAGTGCAAGGGTCTTGAATGAGGCCCTGGGCTTTGCAGCAATATATAATTTGCAATTAGGTACAGCAAAACAGTTGTCATGGCTTAAAAAAAAGAGTGAGTCATCTCATACTGGGGTCCTAGGCCTTATAATGCTTGAGAGGCAAAATTACCCTCCCAGCTTCCTATCAGCACTACAAATACCAAGACAGGTTTCTAGCAGGTAACTGCAGAGAGTCTCTGGCAATCAGACAGATGCAGAAAATATTGGTAACTGCGATAGTTATGATCTTCAATTTCTTAATATGGAATTAAGAAATACACTAGACAAATTTTGTGTGACAATAATAAAGATCAGCATTCCCCTTCTACAGTAAGATACTCCAAATCATTCTAGTATTTATAAATAATTACCTTTCAGTTGAAGGATTCAGTGTATTAGTTTCACAAAGGTTGAAGTTCAGTTTCTAAGTGACTCAGAATTTCCTCTTTCCATGCCCACAGGCACAAAAAATCAGTATCTCTCACTATAATTGATTCCTATTTCCATGTTATGTTAGTAGCAAAAATCATCCTGACATGTCTGGGTCAAGTTTTCCAGGGAGAGGAAAGGACTCAGCTCATCCAGCAAGACTCTTTGTCCTCAGTGAGGAGAAAAACACACATCTAGAACTCAATAATCCCCACCCTCATGACAATGACAAAGTAATTTTGAAGTCCTCGAATGCCTTTTTGTCTCTTGATGCTTTTGACAATACGTATTTACTCAAATACCGTATCTTAAATGTCAGTAATTCACAGCTGATAATTTTTTTGCATTGTACTTATTCACTGCACAGCACAACTAGCATTCACAGACACTACAACATTTGAAATAAAATGCAAGCAGAAAGGAACCAAAGATAACATAAAACAAAGGATTTCGAACCCTTTCCAAGGTATTGAGAATGATACTTCTGTATTATTATAGCATAACTACCAAAAAACAGCCAGCTGTAATTTGAAGGTTTTAACGGATGGAGAACCTATACATGTATCTCTCACTGCAAAGCTTTATATTAGCTTTGAATTAATCTTCCCAGCCTTCCCCATTGGTGCTCCAATTTTCCAAGAACACCATAAGGTGACATACACATCACAACATACTACTGTGCTCAAATATCACTTTTGTAATGACAGGTTATGTTAACCCTACTTCCACAGTATTACATGAAGAAGGGCACATATTTGGGACATATTTTAGGAGGGCAGATGCACAAACAACTGAATTCCAAGAGGCACATGACCATGGTATCTGCCAACCTGAATGCTTTGATAGAAAGGCCTTGCATATGGTGTTTTTTTGGCAGGCGTTTTTTGGTAATAGCTAATAGTAACATCTTTTCCACATTCTGGAACTCGGAAAGTTTTCTAAAAGATTTAAAAATAAATCTTCATTAAACAAATCATTTTTTCCAGCCAAATCTTGTAGGTTCTTTGATGCAAGCTTTCTACATAGCACATAAATACTAACACCATTTTCAATTAAGACATATTCGCTACTTTGAACATATCATTTCTATCCACCTACAAGAAAGACAACGCAATCAAATAGTTTTGCACTATTTTCAATTTTGCCATCTCTGCTAAACAAGAGCTAGATTTCTATAATTACCAGACACTGAAGATTTCTAGTTGAAGTAGAAACTTCAGTAACTTTTAAAGTAGTAGTTTTAACTATGCTTGTCCTTAGCATTACAGATTTTTTATCTCATTTGTAAGAGTTCTAGGCTCATTGATATATGACTTATCACCCTCAGTGTGCATCCCCATACACATCACTAGAGTAGCCCACAGTACCGTAACTCACAAGATCAGAACAACTGAATAGGATTTTAGTCCTATTAAGAACAGGAGGAGAATCAAGCAAGAAAGTCAGAGTCAGATATAACACTTGTGTCTGGGAGCGGATTTAAAGTTGATTCACCTGCTGAGGTGTGGCTATTCACACTATCTTTTGCTAAAGTTAAATAACAAATCCTTTGATTGTAACAGTTTTTCAGTCCTTGTAACACTGCTAGACCTACCATCTTCTATATTGCCAATATGAAATAATTCAGAAGATTATTTCAGTCAAATAGCTCTGCTTCAGGGAAAATATTCAAATCTGCTGTATTTTTAGATCTATTCTTAAACAGACCTGGTATGTCTGTGCTTTGGATCAAAAACTTTAAATTCAGACAGTTTCAAAAAATGTACATACTGCCTAAGAAAATGAGAACCACAACCTCTGACAATATTAAAGGGAACTGAAAAATCAGATTAAGGACTGGAAAGAAAACCTTATTCAGCAATGTATTTCCTCATCATATATGAAGTCAATGCCATTTTATTCACCATATTCACAATAATTATGTATTTACAAATTTCATTAAATGATAATAAGAATGGACAAATGAGGTGAAATAGCTCTAACTACTTTATTCTACTTAGTACATGGAAGTAAAATATATATTGGTCAATGGCAACTTAAAATTAGTTCTTACATCTACAACATAAGCTCTACTTTTTTAAAAAGAGTATTAGTCTTGGACAGAGTAGAATCAAAATGAAATTAAGTCATCAAAGCTGAAATAACACTGCTGTCAAACTCTGTTCAAAATGGGCAAGTTCTAAGTCTTCTAATAAAAAGCGAATTGACAGAGCCAGTAGTAAACTGATTAAGCCTTAGCAGCTACAACTTTCTAAGGTTCCATCTGTTCTGTACATGTGTCACCCTGGGCCTTTGCCAGATCCGAGACCTGGGACTCTCTTCTGTATTGGTGGTGACACGACACTCCTGCTGTGCTCTATCAAGAAAGAAGTAGTGCCTGTTGGAACACAGAGGTGACAAACTTGGAAATGTAGGATACAATTAATACAGACAGTTTGGTAAATAAAAACTGAGACTGCTGGTCAAGAAGAATAGAAAATATGGATTAAAAAAAGAGGGCCATGGGAATATAGCCAAAGCATTATATAATACCACTAGGAGAAACTAAAAATTAAGACTTTTGGAATATCTGCTGAAGAAGTGAAAATAGAGTGAACACTATAAGAAACAGTCTTACAAACAACTTGGAAAAAAGCATAAAAACTTTTCAGCATGATGGCTCCTGATGAATCTGCAAAGACAACAGATCCAGTTATATGAGGCTTAATACTCAGAGGAGACACTTGCTTTGAAAAAATATTTTTGTTGATGTTCACCATGGAAAAGAATGGTAAGAGTGTCATATCAGAGCACTCCCTCTGGAGAACGGTCTATTTACAACAGAAGCACTGTTATAATGTGAAAAAAAATAATAAAATAAATTTTAAAGTGTTACCTACCAGAACGAGGCATCTATTTGCTCCTTGAGCTTTGGAGAAACTATTGATGCTAGTGAAAAATGTAATAGCTGAACTACTTGAGATCAAATGGAACTTCTAATTTAAAACTGCCCTAGTACCATAGGGTAACAAACAACATCCTCAAGAAGATTCTTAAACAAACACAGAACTATAGAGGAGTAAATTTGATTTTTATGAAGGATAAAGTGTTGCTAGTAAGTCTAAAACAATTAAGGAATAAGTAAGTAAATATGATACTACGTGGAAGAGTCACTAGGGCATTTGTAGAATAGTTGCACTTCGCAAATCTAATACAGCTTTTTTAAGTTATAAAAACATGTCCAGGACAGAAATTTGATTGACAGCATACTCCATTTCAAAGGCACTCCCCAAAGCCTACTCAAGAAAGTAATCTCTTCTTAGAATAAAAGAAAATGTCCTGTGAATAAATCACTGAAAAGGCAGGAAATAATGGTGGACCCGACGGTCAGCTTTCACAGTGGACAGAACAACCAGAATAGTGTCACAGGAACCTGTGCAGGAACCTGTGCTTTTCAATGTGTTTGTGGAGGAGATGTCCACAGATGCTATTCAGAACAGAAAAGATACAGATCAGCTGTTAAAACATGCAGGACTCCTTTATTGGGAGTGACTGGGAGGTGGAACAGGAGATTAAATTTAATGTACATAAGTATAGTGTACATAAGTGAAACAAAAGGTGAACATGTTTCTAAATTTACACAGGCATTGACCTCTGAGCTTGTTATTCTCACTCACAGATAACTCGAAAAAAGTTAAGTTAGATTATGCATACACAACATAAATAGTAAATTCAGTGTTCAGGAAACAAGCAGGTATCAGAAATTACTAGGAAAGAAACAGAACAAATCAAACCCTACCACTAAACCACTCTATGACTGCATGTTGTACTAAATGCTTCATTCGTTCTGGTTTTGGATACCAAACAAAAGAGAGTCAAACTGGAAAGTAGAGAATGTTATTGAGTAACTCCTTATGAGGAACAACCAAGTAAAATAGAATTCTTCAGCCTAGGGAACAGGCAGCTGAGAGGAGCCATCCTCTCTCTGCAGCACTCAGTCATATAAAGAGTAAGCAGTTGTTCCCCATGTCTTCCACTGGGACACTTTGCTGAAATCACATGGAAACATGGAAAATGACAGATTCAACTTTAACAAAAGCAGACTGATCTTGACATTCCAGGTAATTAAGCTGTAGATGTCTCTGCCCCAGGCTCTTAACATTAAAGGCATCCATGAGCAGATGAAAGACTGGGCAAAATTTTAGAAGGAAAGTGCATCCAGATCCATCAATCCAGCCATGCCATCTCTAATTATGGATGGTTATAAAACTACTCATGAGCACCACGTGCTTGGTTTGTTTGCATGTGCTGTTGCCTCTGTTGGAGTCAACAGGGAGAGCTGGATGGCCTCAGTTTGTACAGATGAGTTTGTACACACTGTTAGGTAACAGAAGGAGAAACAAGACTGGTTAAAGAGACTTAGGGCACTCAGGAAAGAGGCAGAACATTTGCCACAGGTGGTATAGCATGAAGGAGGGGTGTACCAGGCATAATCGACAATGTTTTGATGTCGGGGGAGGGGACTGCAGGAATGAGTGTGGTCAGGGGATTGGAGAGCAATAAAAAAGGAGAAAAGTTTTCACAGAGGCAAGGGCTGTTTACCCTAGGAGTTTGTGTGATGGTTTCAATCCCAGAATCAGTAATTAGAAGTCAATTAACAAATTAAATTAAATTAGGAAAAATGTGTCCTAATTTAGAAGTCTACCTCCAATTAATTGAATATTCTAAACCTGTCAGTATTTTTCACTTGAATCTCCCAGTTTCTCTTCCCCTCACTAAATAGTAAGTTCCACGATGAACATCAAAACTATTACCTTCAAGACCTCTACAGAAACGGAAGATTCTGTTGTCAGAATCTTCATCTCAGTAGTGTTAAGTTTGTGGAATGGAACCTCATACTCTGTTTTCAGCAATATGTCAACTCCTGAACTTTAGGAGTTTTTTTCACGTAGGGTATAATCTACTGTTAAGATATACAAAGAAGAAAGCAGTACGAGTTTTAAATCTGAGAAAAATGCCAAAACGAACAATGTTAAGATCTCACCTGGAGTAAGTATGAGCAAGAGGTATCTGCACTGGAACTCTCATTTTGTATTGTATTCTGCTGAGTAATAGCATCCTCTTTCTTTCGTTCCTTCTGCCCTGCTTCATCATCTTCATACTCATCAAGGCTCTAAAACAAAAAAATATTTGGTTATCAGTTATAGTCTTTGTATGTTGTTTCACATGCTTCCCATATTTCACAAAATTCATCAGTGAATATCTTCAAATATTAATTTCATATTTCAGCAAAGTTTAATCAGATGTTTAAATGCTCTTCTTTCCAACTAACAGCTTTTTTTCATCACAAAAGTAAGAAATCCTCAAAACCAGATCCAGTTTGACAAAGGTTTACACAACACTGCGCAAGTTCACTGTGCTGTGAGCAGGAGCTTGGACTATACCTGAAGTTCCTTCCATTGGAATGATTCTACAACCCTGTTTGCCATATGCAATTGTATTACCTTTATACATAAGAGATTTTCAGGAAATCCAGGAGAGAAAAAAAAAAGTTAATTGTACTCTTCACTCAACAGCTGATCTTTTTTGACATAGTGGCACCTGCTGAGGTTGAAGTGTCAGTCTCAAACACCCCTTTTAATTTTGGCCCTCTTGTTTTTAATTTTTTCTTTGAAAAATAACCACTAAAAATCCGTAATTTTTAAATTACTTGGACGGTCATGAATTACTCAGTTTACACTTATATGCAACATTTTGACTTTTCAACACAAATGTTTCATACTAGATTTGCTGAAATACTTGCTTTGAGAGGATTAAATTTCTAAAAAACTGACTGCTGTCAGGCCAGAGACAGTAAAAGTAAGTAGGCAAGTAAATAAAAAAATTAATCATTATTACTGCCTTTGTTCTAGCTCAAAGGCATGTTAAGGCCTGGGTAGAAATGCAAGGGCTCAACCAGCTTTGGGCTAAGTCAGCTATGTTAGAAGACCAACTCAGAGCAAACAAAGCTAAAAAAAAAAAAAATTCCAACCATGACATCACAAGCTGTTTGCCAGCACTCTACATTAGAACAAAAGATGTGTGAAACCTTGTTACAGAAACACAGGGAAATAACCAGTTAACCAGTTTAAGACATCAGAAAAAGCTTCTAGATTAATGTACAGTATCTTGAGAAACAGAGAACAGGACTAGCAGAGAACAAAGATGAATGTCAAGTTATTTCAGTTGAAATTTCTAATGCAGAAAAAACAAAGTCAGTATTCTGAGGCTCAGATACTGACAATTTCTATCATCACCAAGCACAAAGGACACAAAACTAGTCAAAAGTATATCATGAGAATGCTGAAATACAGTATCTTTAAAAATGAAACCAGTGTTATCTGCTAGCTGAAAATAGCACTAGTATATCAAAAACTAAGTCCAGCTCCTCCAAAGCAAACACTATGGTGATACACGTGCTGGAAAACTGGCAAACCAGAAAGGGATATGTTTCCACAAGTGAACCTGAATAAAGGCCATTCAAACTCTCCACAGCAGTGCTCATGACAGCAACACTAATGCAATTTCACTGGTCTACTTCTAACCAACCTTTCAATGTAACTCATGCAGACCTGCTCCTATCACTAAGAAAGGCACACTTAGAAGGTTACTATGGCTAAATCATTACACATTCAGAAATACTTTCAGTGAGTCTTTTCTAATGAAATAATTACAAATATTTAACATAATTCTTTAGGGTCCACTTATAACAAAGCATTTAAAAAACACTGCCATGGTACATTCTAGGAAATGATCTTCAAATCTTTAAATCTTCTACCTTTTATAAACTATAAAACTTTAAAATTTTGGTAACAAACTTAGGTCCTAATTTATCCCATTATCATATTAATCCATTATGAAGTGACACAAAAAGAAATAATAAGGCCCTACTTCAACAAGAAATGGAGTAATCTTTGCCTCTTACAAAGCCAGCCTTGTTCAGAAAGAACTACGAGGCACAGAGAAGTTATCATGTAAATTTTAGCCAGTGTCACACAGATGAAGAATGATACTGTGTTAGAAAAACAGAAACATTTTCAGATTGGTCTTCCGGTCTCCAAGTTGTCATGACAGAGAATGGAAACAACTTTGCATTTTCAAGGGAAAACATTCTTTAAGGAGAAAAACAAAGCTCAAATATCAATATTGTAGGAAAAAGGTCTTAGTAGTGACTAAGTAGGTAAGTGCACCTTTCTCCACAAATTCTCTCCTTCCGATACATGCTTCTCATAAGATTTCCAAAGACAATGAATGCTCCATAGAAATATTTTTCTCTGAATACAATTACATCTGTCATGAAGAATGTTCTTCTCTCTTTAAATATAAGATTACCTGCTACTAACTATTCTTTCAGCAATTTTGAACAGGAACAAAATCTGGTATGAAAGTTCTAGCCACATAATTTTAAACTAAACATTTTCAGTTGGGATTTGCCAACAACATCCATTCCCACCCTTTCCTTTCTTCTCAGGAAGGTCCAAGATCACCAAAGTCTGCAAATCAGTACCATTGAAAGGTATTCAACCACCCCAAATAATCCATACTTCCAAAGGTAAAGGTCTTCTTCCCAAGCATGGAACAGCTGGTTAAACAGTTTATGTAAGTCTAATTCAGAGCATATAACCTCTGTTTTAAAGGCTATGGGGGCTTGCTCCCCACTCCAGTTCCCTTCACTGCAGCAGGTGTCCCACTAGCTGAGGCCAGCCCAAGTTTGAGTAGTTAGAACCACTGCAGAACCAGGTTTTTTATTACTTGTAAGAGATGAGGTGGAAGAGTCATGGGCACAGGTTGACAGTCACCATCCATGGCTGGCATGGCACATTTGGCCAGGGCTGCCAATGCCTTCCTGCCCTAAAGCAGATGCATAATCACTGTCAGAGGCTGTGGTTTCCCAAACACAAAGATTATGTTCCCCTTCCAAACATGCAGGCACACCAATTCACACAATGTTTACAAAATGCAGGCTGAGCACAAACCAAGACCCTAACAACTACATAATTTAAACCTTTTACTGCCTTTTAGTAAGTTATTAAGTTTTGCTTCAATAACCATTGTCCTTAAAAAGGAAATCCATTTGTTTTGACTCATGATGAAATAAGCTTTCTTATTGAAAATATCTTGCTTATGCACTTCATCTTCAGTTATTGATTGCCAGCATTATTGCCACTTATGTTCTTAGCTAATTTTTAGAGTAATAAAAATCAATAAAACCACATTTCAGTTTGTGGGTGAGGGTTGATATATTATTACTGAAAAAATTAAAAATGTTTAAAGTGTTGTTAGACACTTTAAAAACTGGGTTTTCTCAAACTGCCCGGCAGCTGAAACTGCCTCAGCTCACAAGACATTTCAATTAGCTGGATTACTGTGCTGTTCATGTTGCAGGCTCTCTCAAATACTGCACTTTGCTGTAAAAACTAGTTTCACATCATTGAAAAAGACGTAAGTACAGCAATTACCTTCTCTGTCAGCACAGCAGAGAAATGGACTTGTAACCACCGAGGTGTAATTCTGACCCATTATATAATTCTCTCTGTCCATTCCCTTTCCTCTGCTCTTTTATTTTGCCACTAGGCACATACCATTTCAGATTCTTATTTTCCATTAAAATCATCTGAGTTTTGTATAGCAGATATTCAATGTGACATTCCCACATCTGATCTTAATATAAGGAATCCACAGAAATTTTTTAGGTTTTCTAGGATTTCAGTAGATGTTTGAAGCTGTAGTATAAACATTTTTTTGTAAACCTCCAAGCAGAGTAAGACGCTTTCAAAAGAATCAGACTGAGGAAAGAAACTTCCACAAAGATATCTCCACATTCAAGCACATCATCACCTCCAGTTTAAGGAGACACTGTACGAATAATATTTCTAATGATTCACTGGTTTGCCTCCTATAAATATTTGTGCATTGCTAAGAATAAGCAAAAGTTGGGGAAGGGCTGTCTTTTCCTTGGAAAGAAGCAATATTCCTATCCTGTGCAGATCAGTTTATGAGTATGCACAAGCTGCTTTTGCCACAAGAAATCACGCTGAGTCAAAATGTCCCCGTTCCTTTCCTGCACCAACCTGTTTCTGGCTTAGAGCATATAATTGAGGGCTACCCAGTTCATTTCATGAAAGGTCAGTCAGGTTCATTTCAGCAGTTCTAATAAGCTCAATTGATTTTGCCTGGACCAGATACAAGCCCATTCAAACTATTTATTTTGCAGAACTCCAGGGATGGCTGTACTACATCAGCTTTCTGAAAATGATGAGCACTTGAGATAATACCATATTTAACCAGCACAGCAAGATGTGCAAGCACATATGTACCCTCAGTAAAACCTCGTGTTCAGCTTCATATTGGGCAATAAACAGAAACTCTACATCACAAGCACCATCAGTTATCTCAATGGGCTTTCTTTAGCTTAACCATGGTACTAATGTCAGAGAGGAAACAAATCAACGCGTCTTCCCATTTCCCTGAAACAACTACAAACAATTTTAAAAGGCAATTTTAAAAAATCAATTTTACCATAAGAATATTTCCCATGCTGAGAAAAAGTTCAAAGTGCACTATCACAACTTCACCTCAAGACATTGTAAAACTACAAAGGTTTCTATTAAATGTAAATATTTTCTAAAGGCTTCAACAGTAGAAATACAAGACAAGATATAAGAATTGCTTTCAACTCTGAAAAAACTTATCCAGGCAATTAACTACTGCAACATACATTTTGGAATTCAACATTATCTTTCCCTTGGCTGACCAAGGAAAACTTGGAAAACTAGCTGCAAATAAAAGACAACTACCTTACACATACCTTACACGTGATTTCTCTATAATCACTCTTCTTACTGCAACACAGAGAACCAAAAGCTTCCTCGCTTTACCATGCACAACTTTATCAGCTAAATACCATCTTCCTATCTCTTTGCATAGTATCAAATGCCTCTGTCAGCACCTCTCATCAAAACCAAGCAAAAATCCCAAACCTCTATGATTTAAGATTACGTAACTTTTCCCCTCCGAAACACTAATTTTAATCATATTTGTAACACACTTTTATTGCACTGTCCAGACAGCACCCAAAATATTTAAGCAAAACACATTTAGAGTAATAAAATATTTTTATTGTAATGACAGTATAATTGGAAAAATTGCATCTTTTTCACTCTGCAAGCCTTTCATCACATTTCACTTGCTGAAGTGCTTTTCTTTACAAGTTGAATACCATTCCTATAGAGGTGAAAACAGATAATGTAATTCCTAGGAACTGTCTAAAACACACAAGCACTTTTATTAATTACCCAGCTAAAGATTTTATTTTTTTAAGACTTCAATTCTCACATTAGGAGAGTCCAGAAAAGGATACTGAACTCCAACACCTTATCTGCACAACTTTTGTGCACTTCTAAAAGTCTACATCTGTAACTGGAGCAGTCCAATATCAACCATTAGTATAATCACAAGCATGGATTTTTAACATAGAGGAGTAGCAAAGGCAGGAATCTTTGGTATCTGAGATCAAAAGAGACCCTACACAAGAATGGGTCAGTGCCCAGCAGGTGGGCCAGAGCACAGCTGACTGCAGCCATAGGATTCGCTCATCCTTGACCATGCTGCCAACAAACCAATCCTAAAAGACGAGCATCACATAGAGATCAGTGAAATGCACATCTTGCTCTACAAAATTCACAGCATTCCTGATTATAAGTCACATTTACATTTTTTTTGAACTCTATCCTTTTCTCACCCATAAGAAGGATTTATAAGTACCTACTTTGTACATTCAATTATATTCCAGAGCAAATACAATTTAAAGTCTCAAAATCCTCTTATAAACGTTTCGGGTAAAAAACCCAGCATATTTGTCTGTATTAAGAGCAAAATAACAAAGTATTTTGAATTCCTTTAAAGCTTTATGTAAAACATCAACTGCATCAACACCAGAATGTCAATTATCCCTCATTATAATAACAAAAAGCAGCAATGTTTGCAGTTTGTTATTCATCAAAATACACTGTTTGGTCACCAGTGTTTTCAAACATACCACAAGAATGAGTTCAAAAGTCAAATGTTTAACTTAAACTAATCGCCAAAAAATCCTTTATCACAAGGCTTGTCAAGAATGATTGGTGGTTATGCTTAATTTAACTACATAGTACATGATAAGAAAGTCACAGAGTAAAATTCCAGGGATACAGGAAAACTTGTCTTGCAAAAGACAAGCTATCTAGCATTATTAAAATCTTCCTAGAAAAGAGAGAGACATAATAAAAATTATGGATTGGCAGACATCAGAATTAAGCACCAAACTATTTAACGTTGAACTCATGGTTAGCATTTTAGAGCCCTTCTGACTGATCAACACCTAAGAACAGAAGTATCAAGCTGCAACAATGACTGAGGATCCTTATGCAATGACATCCAACTGCTTACACCTGTTCCACGGGGAAATTATTATATTAATAGAATTATGACTCATTCAGAAGAAATCCCAATCCCATGCTCTTAAAAAGAAAATGTGAATCAACATCAAATAAAGGGTGTAAGAAAAACCCAGCCAAAGCCTCCTAATGCTGTTGGTAGGATCTGACTTTCAGAAGTATAGGGTCCTTATGTAGGACATCTCTGTGTGCCAAGAGTGAAAATACACATCCCGCTCCTCATTCAAATTTTGCACACTGCTCGTTACTTCTATTTTGATAGTAACATGTCTTTTCCCTCCTCTGCTGATGGTGGATATCCGGTTTAGAGTTAATAAAAAATACATTCTCTACACAGAAATCAGTAATAGTGTTGAACATATGAATCTAAAAGTTACAGAAATAGTCCTAGAATTCACACACACAGAGAAGTGGAGTCAGTCACCAAACCAGTCTCATTAACCTCCTAATTAACATTCTGAAATGTCCATTTCTGAAAAAAAGATGGTAAACCAGTGGTTGAGCAGAAGAAATTTGGTAAAACAAAGTTTGCCTGGTTCAGCCAGGGGGTAAAAAAGACAGATCTGTTAAAAATATTTGCACTTTTCACAAAGAAATATGTATCAGTTTGCATCATGCCACAGCTGTTAGGAAACAACAATTACAGACTGCAAGAGCAGAAAAGAGAACTCTTCCTGGATGTATAGAAAACAAGTGATCATTTACACGCTTGATGCTCACCTACACTACTTTTTCTATTAAACTCAATCCTGTATTAGGCAAGATTTTAGGAGATGTTGGAATTAGAAGGCATGTAAACAATGGCTGAACAAAAGCCACTCAAGCAACAGATAATGGAGTAAAAATGTCTGTAACCATTACTTTGACTTTCACTGCCATGTATTTCTGACAAAACTTAGCAAACAGAAACAATGCTCCAAATGAGAGAAAGATTTATTGTCATGAATCAAAAGACCATACGGATTGAGCACCCTTCTCTTTAAAGCCACAGAAACAGGGAGAGAAAAAAACCTTGGAGAAGATTAGCATGCTATTTTCAAAACAGAATTATTCCTTTTAATGTGACCATATAACATAGAAGAATGTTCTCTCCCCCAGTACATCTATGGTGCTTCTGAAGAGAAATAAAGATGAGATCAGTACTTGAAGAATGTTCTAAAAGGAGACCAAACAGGTTAATCAGTGGAACTGTATTTCTAACTACCCTATGCCCTAAAGCATGCAGTTTGTAGCCATTTACACTGTTTGAATATCAAGTTGCATTTAATTTTTTTTTTTAATGCTGTGCCTTCATAGGATTCTGGTCTCTTGCCTAATGGGTTAGTTGTCATTTTTCTTATTCTACTCACTGAATCTCATTCAATGTTTACATAGAGTGGGTGTGGGATTGGTCAAACTAAACAAAGGCAAAAAGGCTGATGAAAACCAACTGAGCACAGGCAAGCCAGGACAACAGACTCAGAACCAATCCAAAGGGAAAAAGAAAACTTTGGCACAATACTTTTTTGAGAGTTGTACTACACTTCTCATTTAGGAGTGAGATCTTCTCAAACTACAGAAAAACTGATAAAAATATCAACCAGATTTTCTGCTCTTCCAGGTGCTTCTTTTGAGTCCTAATACAAGTAAGTGTACTAACCAGATAGACTAGGACTCTACATTCAGCCAAGGGGCAGAAAGGGAAAAGTAGTACTGAAAAAGCAGTTCAAATAGGATAGGCACTTATCTGGATGAAAAAAAAAAAGTTTGAACTTGATTTGCAAGGCAATAAATAAGCCCTTTTGATGGACTCAGCACTCTTGTCAGGAATAGATAGCACTGATCAAAAGCATGCTTCAGAAGTATCTGTGGTACTGAAGCTTCCACAGGTAAGATGAAAAAAGTTTAAAGTTGTTGCTGAACTAATATTTTAACTATTTCTTGGGAGAACACCTTATACCTACAAATTAATCCTAATGACAATTCTGTGAAGCTGTTTCCCAACCTAGACTTCCAAAACCACTCTTTAGCTCTGTAGACTGAGGGAAGTCCTCTTCCTCAGGAGCATTGCCAACACTTCTTTTATAAATATATCAGTGTCCAAGGATCTTGATGGAAATCCAGTCCAGGTTCTCATATGCAATCTCACATGCTAACAGCCTAAGAGTCTTCTGTTACCTCCACTTGCATCCTTGCTTCTTATGGAAACTGAGCTCAGAAATCCCAGCTCTTTTGTACCCGTATCTTTCTGAAGTCACTAGTGCTAGCGGATGTGTGCATGTTGTGTTCCAGACAGTAATTAATATTTAGTAATAGATTCTTTGAGACATAAAAGTTGCACAAGTGTGAGGGGGCTAACTGAAGTTTGCTACAAGTGAAATATGCAGATTAGTTGCCACAGTAATTCAAGGACTAGACTAAACAGGCAGTTACCCTTCCACCTAAGCAGTCAGCACTGTATACAGCCCTGAGCCAGCTCAGCAGGTGTTTGACTCTTCCCATTCAAAAACTCTGTGAGGAACTAAGGGAACTATGGTATTGACTTGGGAGTGAGAAGGAGAAAGCGTGGGAGACAGAAAGAGCTGTGGGAAAGGCTCACAGAAAGAACATGTAGCTGATGCCTGGTGAGAGGGAGCTACTCAAGTAAACAGATATTACAGCAGCAAAAATAAGCAAGCAAGCAAAGGACACATCTGTTTCAATTCATCTGAGAAGCAAAACTACACAAGGTACTTGTTTTTTGTGGTCTTTTTGTCACTGTCAGAGTGGGCTGCCTAATTTTCCCTGCAATATGCATCCAAAAATTTTCATATTTTGATTACCAGGTCTAAGACAGAGCTGGGCACTCTCCACTTCCAGTAGGTAACTAGGACCTCAGGGTGGGAACATGTAAAGAGACAAGAATTTGCCACTAAAGACTATTTCATGTGCACACTAAACAGTACCAGAAGTTCAAGTACCTTAGTACAAAAGTAGCATTTGAACATGATAACCTCAGAACAGAGAACAACATGCATAGACACAAAACCAAATCCATCCAGGTGTGAGGAAACCATAGTATAGGATCATAATGGGAGGAATGAGTTATGTCACACAGTTGGTTCAAAATAACTTCACTGACTGGAACCTTACACTACTCTAACTCATTCCATAAGAGAGCAATGCTATTTCTACAGGAAATCAAACCAGAACAAAGCATGAATAAATAAAACATGGAAAATGCTGGATAAATAAAAGCTTACATTCACAAGCCCAGAATTTATATAAAAAAGGCAATTTTCCACTACTGTTATTTTAATTGCTGAGTGACTGATAAAGTTTTGGGGTTTTTTTAGCTATAGAGTTACTTGCATACAATATAGGGTAAGCCTTGGCCAGGTCTTCAGCAATCAATTATTTGTATGTCACCCATTTAGACATAGACAACAGCTCAACCAAAGCGCCTGAGACCAGACAGCTCAAGCAAATCATTAAGATTTCAGCTTATAAAGCATTTATTATCTTGATTCATAACATCAACTGTACCATACATTTCTCAACTTCAAAATAGGAATATTGGGTAAAGTCCTCTCTTCTGAAATACTCAGAAATCTGCCCATTACTGGTGACTGGGAAACTTTGCTACAAGGTGACATGGATTTGCTCTGTGCTCCAAACCCAAGGCACTGGCAAGGCTCTCCCTTGCTGAGGCACAGAGCAGAACGGCTACACCTCTTCCCCCCCTTCTATTGAGTGTAATGAAAGCATGAGGTTAAGGTTAAGACTGATGCAAAATTAACATGCATCATGTTTGCCATGGTAACTGTTCACATGTGTTGTTTTCTGTAGACCAAACTGTGGTAAACACAAGGTAATTCAAGCTTTACCATTCCTCAGTGAAAGAAAGGTAAACAATTACATGCAGCCTGTAGGTACCACAGGGTAGAAGCATTCATTCTGTTACCATGGAGCAGCCCTGAGCTATTGCTGCGTCCAGCCCAACAGCCTGTCACTCTGACCAAAGAGGACAAGGAGAGGAATTCACATGAGTTGATAACACTGGAAATGGGATTCTGTTCAATTTGTCTCATATAATTATCTATCACAGCCAAATGATAGCTAAAATCAGACTTTTTTTCCCTTGATTTAAAGAATCTTAATGACAAAAAAACCCCTTTCAAATATAAACTGATGTTCCAGTAGGGATCTTCACGTTGTTAACAGGAGGACACACACATGCAAAAACAACAAAATAAATCCCCCCCAGCTACTGCTAAACTTTTAGTCCAATCCAAACCAGAGGAAAGCAAGTAAAGAAGTATCCAGGGAGGAGTCAGGAATGAGGATTCTGCTGTTCACGTTATTAAAACATTTCTCAGACTACAAGCTAAAGCCTGTAATAACGTCGCTTGGAAAACAGAAGGCTGAGTGAGCATCTGAGGGTGAAAAGGAATGTTTTTACAGGCGCAGTTAGTAAATACCACTGGCTCCTGCAGACATTCTTCCTTAAATGGAAATTAACATTGCTTTAGGTTAGAAAAGAATCTCTTGATACAATAGATGTGATAGGGTAGCTGTTAACCTTTTAGCACCTGTACTAAACGAAACAAAAATTAGCAGAAGGCTTTATATATACAGTTTTCTGTTCAGTAAATATTTAAAACTCTTTCCCTTCCCTGCCACATGACTGTTAGCTGTAGATCTGGAAGAGCAAGGAATCCTAAAGTCTCACAAACAATATTAAAATAATGTGGAAACACAAAGTTTCTTTGCATATCTATAACTAACTGTGTGAGGGCACTAGACAATTGAAAGAAAGGAAACTACTCTAGATAAAATCAGAACTGAACCTTCACCCTAAAGTTGAGCCAAACTTTATTTCAACACTGAAATAACTCTGCATTGCTTTGATTTTACTTCTACTTCCTATTTTTTTATTTTCATGTCCCCCTGCAACTGCTTTGTCCAGCCAAGAAAACAAGACTTCTTCCTCCCCCAAGATTCCTAAGAAATTTAACAACATAATGGGCAAGGGCTGAGGTTCCACAACAGCTAGAATCAGCAAGTGTCCATTTAGCTATACTCCAAATCCCTCTTTCCTGCTCCTGCACAAGGGCATCTACCAGTCCCCTGCATCCCCTCCTCTGACACTGGCAAATCACGTCAGGGTAATTTCCTAGTAGAAAGGTACCTCTGTGAAGAGTGAACAGTATTTTGTACACCTTGGTCTACCTAACTACAGAATCAAATAGGTGCCAGGACCACCACAGGCAAGTCAGGTAAGAGCAAGGATCTAAAGCAGTCTGGACATGGAAAAGGATAAAATCTCACAAGATTAACACCTCAGCAATTCAAACCAGAGAAACAGGGGTTCAACAGAAATTCATCTAAAAGCACATACGAACATTTAACATTTAATGTTAATTTAACATTATTAACTATTTTGGGATGTAAATAGTGTCCCTGATAATACTAAACACCATTTATTTTTAGAGGGAAACAAACTACTGATTCAGACTTCAGAGCTCCAACACAAGGCCCAGGTGACTTCCTGAATCTGCAGGCTGTATGTGCTACAGAACAGTTTTCCCCTTGTAACCTGCACAGCTGCTATTACTCTAAGCTGAAAAAGGAGGACTACTACAGAGCTGCAGAACTCATCCATCCAACCACTGGAAGTTTCACCACCATGCCACATCACGGCACAGCCCTGTGTTAACATTCCTTAGGTAAAAAGCCCATCAAGAGTCAAACACTGGATTCACACACTCCTTCTCATAGGTTCCTCTTCTTGGCTCCACATACAGCAAGGCCATTGCAACTCAAAGAAAACTGCAACATGAATATAAATGAGCAGAATGGAGAGACAAGAACAAGCTGGACTTAACCTGTCTTGTCCAACACAAACAGCATGAAGTCAGAAATACCTACAGTCTTGTCAAACAGCCCAGCCTCATCTTCTGTTCATCCTGATGCCTGCACTGCCCATCCTTCTGTCTTGGCACATCTACCTGTACAGGAACTGATCCCACTGTTAATTAATTCAATTAATCCCAAAAATGTTAATCTTGCCCTTGCCCTATTATTACAACAGGTGCACAAACATAACTGACAGCACAACGGCCTAGCCTAACTCCATGTGAAATATGTAATGAATTACCCCTCTCTTGGCACAATATACAAAAACACATTAAAATATGTATACCTCGTATACATAGCATACCTCACGTTAGTGACTTCTCCTGCTAACAGATGCAAGGTTTTTTTTTTTTTTTTAATCAATTAAAAACAAGACCACAAAGGATCACAACACAGGTACTGCACTATGCCCTACACTGCTAGGATTTTAGTATTCTCTTATTTCTGCTTTAAGAAAAAATTTCCACATTTTTTTAACAAGGAACTCCTTTTTATAAGTGGAGCTCACATACACACTTCTATGCCTTTTTTTTTAACTGTACTTATGACATAGCTTATAAAGATAAAAAGAAGGTATTGATAATTTAGCTGCAGTAGCTTATGCCTGGAATATAAGTAGGGTCTAGGATTTTTCTGGCTATCTTTATTTCTATAAAATGTAGTATCTTATTAAATGGAGTTAGGATAATGAAAGGTTCTGAGTCTCTTCTGTAGCTCCTTTGTTATTTACGGTTTTTGTTTGAAGACTGTTTCTAAATTGTGGAGAGGGAAGCAAGGCACAGGTACACCTATGCATTCTCATACCAAGCACCCACATAGGCTTTCACAGTCATTCACCACTGATACAAAATGCTGTGAGAAAGCTTTTCGCCCAAAATCTCAGCTCACGTTGTAAACAACCAACTGGGTTAGTGAAAACAAAAACACACCTTGCAAATAGGATGCAGACTGATTCACTTATGCATTTCATTCAGCCTACTAAGACTTTGTTGCAAGAACAACAAGTACATTACAGAAAAAAAAAAAAAAACCAACAAAAAAAACCCATACAAAAAGCCATGTCCAAAAAAGGGGGCATAGAGCAGTTTGCCTAGAAAAGTAATCTTTATCACTGGAGATTTTAAAGGACACATTAATGGAAGATAAATATCAGGAATAACACAGGTGTAAGAATGCTGTTAGGACAAGATGACAAACTAGACAGTTCTTCAGGGCTCCCTGCAGCCTTATTTTCTAGGAGTTTTTAATAGTAAACTCTTTGCAGGAAGAGTTGTAGTGGCAACAGAAACAACAAGTAAGGATAAAAAAACTGCACCAAGAACACATTTATCCTCACCAACCTTCATGCATACATCCCAAGAAACCCCCTGCAGTTGCACAGCAAACTGGGAGAAACAAGCATAAGCAGCAGGGCAATTCTGCTCTCACACGTATGGGATTGCAGAATACAGTTCAAATCTGAGAAGGTAACGGCCAAAAAAAAAAAAAAAAAAAAAAAAAAACAAAGGGTCC